>JAXQQM020083901.1:0-20164 GCA_034641835.2 Pinus albicaulis | reverse complement strand
AATCCCCATGAATCTATACAAATTCTTCTTTGATTCCTTCAACATCCATACTGGAATTTTTATACTCCCTCATACATCATTGAAATTCCTTTTCTCCCCCTACCATAATGCATCATGCATTGAAAATTACATACAAGGAAAAAATCATCTTCTTTGGTTTCATACTAATCCTAAAATGAAATATTGTGGAAAATAAATAAAAAATATTCTTTAATGAATTGTAATATTTGTTTAAAATATTCTTGAATGAAACCAATTTTTTTGACAAAAGAAAAATACATGTATTCTTAAGTTGATTTGAATGAAATATGGAACATAAAATTTCTCTCATCTATTGTTTATTAAAAATAATGGTTATATATTTATATATATATATATATATATATATATATATATATATATATATATATATATATATATTTCTTTTTCTTTTTTATTTTTATTTTTAGATGACTAGATATAAATAGTGAGAATCATTGAATGATTGAGTCCACAAATACTTGCAGAAAAATTATTTGTATCCACTATATCTAATGGAATAATATAAATGATGGTAATGAAAAACACTATGTAGGTGAATTCATAATCTAGACAATGTTAAAAAAATTTTATGGTACATATTACCAGCTTATTAAAAAAGGTCAAATGCTTTTTGCATTATGAATTATTTTTAGTTTTAGGAAGAGGAAGCTGAGATAAAAGTGGGGTTGTTATGTTATGTTTTTATTACATGTTTTAAGGGGTTGGATGTTTTAAAATCTTATTAATTATTTCCGTTACATTTTGATGATCACATATGATCATCATATAATCATCATAACTTTTGTTTATATGATTTATTGTGTAAACATATATATATATATATAGTGGGTCAAAGATTAAGATTATATAGTTGTACCTTATAATTTTATATAATACTTAAAATCTATTTACAAGGAGAAAGATAGTAGAGTGATAGAAGAATACAATATCTTAATCCTTTGGCAACTTCTAGGTTGTGGGTAATAGTGTAACTTCCTCTCTTAAAAAAATTACCTTAAAATTTTTATTATTATTTTTACTCACCATATTAAATAGTAAAACTCATTGAATCATAAATACAATATCCAAAATACAATCTGCATGGAAACCTCCAATACATACATATCATTGTTTATGATGCAGTTATTTCACTGTACTATGAATAGGATGAAGCATATAAATTATGGTTTGATTATTGTTATGAGTTACAACAAAATCATTGTTAATTCGCCAAGTAACTGAGAGTAATATTAATGTTCACAATAAACAATATATTGCATAATCCCTATGCATGACACAACTATCATATCTCGGGAATTCCAACAAGGATTTGGAGCTTTGACATTAATCATCTGGAAGAGATTTTAAGTCGAATCTAATCAATTAACCCGGTTCTGATATGGAATTTATGGTAAATTAACCGGTTATTGCATTAACACTCCACTTGGTGATTTTACTATGCATCCGTGTTGTTTGTGTCAATACCCACCATTATTGTTTGTATCGCGACTTACTCCACAAGTCACAGCTGTATCGCATTGGATTCTGATTGCTAGATTTTTCGAGGGAAAACCTGGGTAACATTGCAGTCGAGCCAAGAGTGAAGGTTTGTTTTTCATGCGCTCCGATGATTCCAGAGCTCGGCTCCTTTCCAGTTATCACAGTCTCAAAACCCTTAAAAGGTTCGCCCCTCCACTTAGCTAGCTTTGCAGTTCTATTATCATGCTCAGCTATATATATTTATCATTTTCTCTATTAGAAATGTTGTTCTCTGACGCTTCTAACAGAACCTTATTATATGAATTTAGTTTTACAGAGATGATAAATACTGTGAGATCGAGCTAGCTATGGCAGAGGCAAGGAAGTCCTTATCATGCGAACTCCATAGGTATAGATGGCTTCAGTCCCTTTTTATTTTATTGCACAGCATTTAGTGTATTAAATCATTGATTTTCTTCTCGACGCTAATATGTTCTAATTCTCTGTGGTTTATCTTTGCACAGAGTGACCCATTTGGAAATATTTACCCTTCAACAGGTATTGAACCTTCCACATGGGTTTTCAGGTTATTTATTTCTTAACTCGATTATATAATTCTATGTAACAATAGATGTTAAATCATTCCTCTGCTTTTGGTTGCAGGTTCGACTCTAACCCTCCACCTACAGTTGCAAGCTTTGGCTCAGGTTTAACACAGTCGCTTCGACCCCAGCTAATATTACTTCCATGAAACTACAGGTACCTTAACGGCCCTTGATGAAAGGCCATTCCCTTACTTCTGCTCTAGATATAGGATATATTTAAGCAATCCTTTCTTATCAGAGGAATGTGAAAATGACGAGGGTTGTAAACCCCTTATATATTTTTCAAGCAACACTGAGATTTCTCCTTTGTATTACAATGTATGGTTTGAGTCGAATCTCTATTTTGTTTAATGGGTTCAGAACGCTTTGATTCTAACCCTCAAACTCTTTGTAGTTATATTTGATAAAAATATAAATTATTGCTGTGCGATTATATTTGCTCTACACCGACTATATGTTTTTAATCTGTACAGGAATGAATATGGTTTAACTATGATGTATCTTTTCCCTTTTCCGTTTATGTTTACAAGGGATTCTTGTCATTTCTAGGCATATCTTTGTCCTGCATGCATTTATTTCTTAGAAAGAAATATCAGAGAAATGGTTCTGGGTTTTGCTTTTTTAAGATAAGGATAGCTTTTAACATTTGGCCCTTTAAAGAAATAATACTCATTGTTACTGCTGTTACCAATATTTCTTTGCTGTCATTATAAATATATGTCTAGTCTCTACTAAGTAATTATGGAAGCCAGCGCTCCTTTCATTACTTGATTTATAGTCTTGCGTTCTCTATACTCTTTATTGTTTTCGTAAGATTCTCTCTACGGTGCCTGAGCCATCGAAAGATTGAAGCCCGTGTTAGCTAGGGTTTCCAGCCACGGATGACGAACTCCTGTCTTGGGCTTGCCCCTAGGACTAGGGTCAACAGTCTGTTGGCTTCATCCCTACCCTTTAGTTGATTAAACTAGACATGTAGTATCTTCTTATTTATCATGCTTTAACAGTAAGGGTAAATTATACCAATAATTTCCATATTAACAAAGAGATAATAGTAGTATAATACTCGTTACTTTCACATTGTTCACACATCCGTTCTATTATAGTCACCCTATTCAATAAACTATCTCTGTTATACATTTACTTTAATGAGGGTTTTTAACCCTTTTATCATTTCACACAGTATAGGACTGAAAGCAGTGGATTCTGTCACATTATGATAATATTAACTTCATCATATTTCGCTATTCAATTCCCATACTCAGATTAATAAATTATCTACAGACTTGGTTTCCTGTCTCAATCATTTGTAAATAAACAGAATAACCATATTCAAACTTTCATCTTTCAACAATCTCAGTCGTGAAACCGTAAAAAAATTCCTTTTTATTAACCTGTATAAAGAAATTCACTGTAATACTTATCTGGATTAAGTAGACTAAGCTGTGGTCCTCCCAACCATTCAAGGGAGGAAATTACTTGCCCTCTTCCTGCCCCCTGTCTTAATCTGATCTGCACATTTGTTAACAATGGAATTTCCTTCATCTGCGTGACCTCTAGATGGCCTATTGAGTCACTCAGAAATTTCGAGCCAGCCATGGTAGTTCTAATAATTTCGACTGGTTCCCCAACCAGCTCTAGAAAATACTTTTCCCTTTTACCAAAAATCACAGAACCCCTACTCCTCCCCTGGGATTCATCTTTATCCTCATAGGAGTAGGTAATTGTTTTCCAACTGCCCCCCAACCATCTCCTATTCTTGGAAACCTTTTTACCAATAGCTTAAAAGATTTTCTTTTCATTAACTAGTCCTCCTAATTTAATAATTTCAGCAAAATAATTTGTTTTTATATACAAGAAAGTTTCAAATCTTTTTTTTTTGCTAGAAATTAAAATAAAAAATGTCTTTAACTAGTTAATACTAGTTAAATTTAATGAGGCTATGACAACTTCCCCCTGGAAGTAACACCGTCCTTGGTGTTTCAGCCCAGCTCTGCAAAGAGCTCCAGGTAAGCTTCCCGCATAAATTTTTCGTCCTCCCAAGTAGCTTCATCCGGGCCAAAGTGCTTCCATTGCACTTTCACCTGGATAACTACTAATTTGCGGAGTTCAATTTCTCTTCTGTCAAGTATGCGTTGCGGCTCGACCAGAAACTCTTCGTCCGGTTCTACCTGAAAACCAAAGGTGTTTTCAAGTCAATATGCATCAATTATTCAGAAATTCAAGTTAGAAATTTTATCTTTCTCCTACCTGAATATTTTTCCAATGAATCACATGTTTTTCATCATGTACATATTGCTTCAGCAAGGACACGTGAAATACATTGTGAACCTTTATATGGCTAGGTAAGGCTAACCTATAGGCTACTGGTCCCACCCTTTCCAGTATATGGAAGGGTCCACAATACCGGGGAGCCAATTTGGGACAAAAGGTCCATCTCATGGTACTTCTCTTGGGCTTAATTCTTACGTAAACATGGTCCCCTACCACAAATTCACGGTAAGACCTTTTCTTGTCTGCGTAAATATTTTTTCGATCTTGTGCAACCTTCAGATTCTGCCTTATTCTTTTTACCTCAGCTTTCATTTCAGCCAACATTTCAGGTCCCAACAATAATTTTGTCTCTGGACTACTCCAATTTATAGGTGTTCGACATTTCCTACCATATAATGCCTCAAAGGGACTCATTTTCAGGGATTCTTGATACCCGTTGTTATAGGAAAACTCAAGGTGCAAGTAATCCTCCCACTTGGTGGGCTGCTGCATTGCATACATGCATAGCATGTCTTCCAGTACTTGATTTACCCGCTCTGTTTGTCCATCAGTTTGAGGATGGTAGGCAGTTATGAAATGTATTTGTGTTCCTAGCCCAGAAAACAAGGTTTTCCAGAATGCGGATGTGAACTTAACATCCCGATCTGAAATCACAGTCTTAGGTATGCCATGCAACCTAAAGATTTCCTTCATAAATATATCTGCAATCTGTACTGTCTTGTAGGTAGACTGTACAGGTATAAAATGGGCAGATTTTCTTAATCTGTCTACCACTACCATGATTGAATCATTCTGCCTTTTTGTTCGTGGTAAACCCGTGATGAAATCTAAGGAGATAACCTCCCACTTCCACTCAGGAATGGGTATGGGCTACAATAGCCTTGCAGGATGCTGATGCTCCACCTTAACCTGCTGACATTCAAAACATTTTCTTAGATAATCTACAATATTCTTACACATACCTAGCCAATAATATACCTTTCTTATTGCAGTGAGAATATTTTGATATCCTAGATGGCCAGCGTAATTGCTGTGGTGGAATTCATTCAGGATTAACTCCTTAAGACCTGCACGATTAGGCACATAAATTTTTCCGCGAAAAGTCAACACCTGATCTTCTTTCTTTCCATACTCTGATGTCTTGCCTTGCTTCTTATCATCCTCCATTTGTTGCCACAAGAATTTATATTCCGGGTCTTTCTGTGCTTCTTCTTTTAACTGTTCCAACAGTTGGCTTTCTAGTTGATTATAAGATAAGGCAGAAATACTGTGCAGTTTTCTTCTTAACGCGTCTGCAACTCGATTTTCCTTCCCCTTAACATGTTGTATGTCCATGTAAAATTCACTCAAAAAGGCATTCCATCTTGCTTGTCTAGAATTTAAATCTGCTTGCTTAAAATAATTAATCAAGCTGCTATGGTTTGTTTTAAGTATAAACCTCTTACCCAACAGGTAATGCCTCCACACCCGGAGAGCATGCACCACAGCTGTAAGCTCCAGATCATAAGTAGAATATTTCTGTTCATGATATTTTAATTTTCTAGACTCGTAAGCTATCACTTTACCTTCTTGAGTTAGTATAGCTCCAACTCCTTCTTTTTTGGCATCAGTACAAACTTCATAATCTTTATCAGGGTCAGCTATCTTCAGAATCGATGTTTTAGTCAAAATTTGTTTCAGCTTCTCAAAGATGCTCTGACATTCCTTTTTCCATTTGAAAAGCTTGCCCTTCTTCTGCAAAGAAGTAATAGGGAAATAAATTTTATAAAATCCTTCTATAAACCTTCTGTAATAACTAGCTAGACCCATAAACGATCTAATGTCAGCCACATTGTGAGGTACTCGCCATTCCATAATAGTTTTGATATTTTCTGGATCAACAGCTATTCCTTCAGCTGATATAACATGTCCCAGATATTGGATTTATGTTTTAAATAAATCACACTTGCTAAACTTAGCATAAAGTTGATGTTTTCTTAGCATTTCCAAAACTATCCTCAAATGTTCTTTATGTTCCTCCTCACTTTTTGAATATATCAGTATGTCATCTATGAAAATAAGTACAAAGTTATCCCAGTACTGATGAAATATGCCATGCATCAACCTCATAAATGTTGCTGGCGCATTTTTCAATCCGAAGGGCAACACTACGAATTCATAATGCCCATAACGAATGCGGAATGTTGTTTTGCAAATATCTTCATCTTTAATCCGAATCTGATGATACCCGGATCTTAAATCTATCTTAGAAAACACCTTAGCCCCTCTTACTTGATCGAATAATTCATCGATTCTTGGTAAGGGGTATTTGTTCTTAATAGTCAGCTTATTAAGCTGCCTGTAATCCATACACATGCATAAGGTTCTGTCTTTCTTCTTAACAAATAGGACTGGTGCTCCCCATGGAGACACACTTGGATGGATATAACCTTTGTCTAACAGTTCTTGTAGCTGTATCTTAAGTTCTATTAGTTCTGGCACGCTCATTCTATAAGGAGCTCTTGACACCGGAGAGGCTCCTGGCAGCAATTCAATGGTGAAGTCAATATCCCTCTTGGGTGGAAAACCAAGAATATTTTCTGGAAATACATCCAAAGATTTCTGTACTACAGGAATATCTTCCATTATAGGTGCCTTTTCCTTGGAGTCTGCATATCCTACTTGAATTGCATACAATTGACACCCTTTTCTGATACACTTGCCCATTTTGGATGCTGTTATTAGGCGTAATTACACAGGATTTTTAATTCCTTGAATTTATTTTCATATGCCATCTTGCATTCTAAAGTAGATGATCTTTTCCTTGTAGTCCACTAGGGTCTAGTTTCTTTCCAACCAGTCCATACCCAATAACACATCATAAGACCCCAATGGTAAGATGTTTAAATCTACTTGTAACTGTTGTTCTGCTACTTCCAATATACAGTCAGGAACTTTTGCAGTTACCTTTCGTTTTGCCCTGGTAGCTAACTAAACTAATCAAGAATTCTTAAATTTCTGCTCTTTTAATTTGCATAATTCCACTATTTTAGGACTTACATAACTCAAACTTGCTCCAGGATCTACTAAAATTGAAACAGGTTTAGTGAGTAAAGTACCTTCTAGCTCAATCATTGTGGGCTGAAAATCAGCCCGCCAATCTTCCAAGACTGCATTGATGTGGGGTATGTTACGTGCCACGTCCCCTACTGTAGATGCCTCCTGCAGATTTGCTACAGTTTCACTTTTATTTCGCTGTGGATAGTTTTTATAATAATGAGCCTCTCCATAGCCCCAGCATTACAAAGGAGGTTTTGTGGTCTGTCCTTGCTTTGGATTGCTATATGCCTTCGTGGGCTTCTCTTCCCCTGGCCATTTATTTCTTTGGTGATTTCTACCAAATTTCTTACTGATGGAGTTCCATGCTATGCCTTTAGAATTTCTACTTTTACTGCTTTTAAAATTGGAATTATTTTTCTGGTTTTTCTTTGGCTGTTAGCTTTTCCCTCCTTCACCTTTGGCCTTGGATTGCTGATAGCACATCCGGGCTTTACGGATGGATTCATCCATGGTTCGAGGATTAACAAATTCTATCCGTTCTCTCATATGAGTAGGTAGACTACTCAGAAACCTCTGCACTTTGGCCTTTTCCTCTCGGAGATAAGGAACATAGCGTAGCAGGGAAGTGAATTTAGTGACATAATCGTCCATGGTCATATGCCTCAACCATAAATCATGGAATTCCTTAGCCTTATCATCATAAAACCTTTCTGTCAAATACTTGTCTTTGAAATATTGCTGAAACAGCTCCCAAGTAATGTCATGTTCATCAATACTGCGTACACTTTTCACTTCTTCCCACCACAGGGTGGGATTTTCCCGTAACTGGTATATAGCCAATCTGGCCTTCAGATTGCTACTATATTCATACACATGGAATTAATTATTTATATTAATTAACTAGGCTTTAGCCACCTCCTTGGCCTCACCATCAAAAGTTAGAGGTTTAATTTTGCAAAACTCCCCCTGCAATTCCACTTTCTGTCTCTTATTGTCTTGCTAGTCAGAAAAATTGCCCGACTCCGCCTCATTATAATTCTTGTTTTTCTTTTTTGGGAGAGACTCTTTTCAGCTCTTCCTGTAGTGTTTTTTCTAGTTTTTTGATCTTCTTGTTCTGTTGATAATTATTTTTCAGCACTGGGATGTCCCATCTCCTGATTCTATTTGTTAGATAAACTCTTCAGAATTCTCTCTTGGTATTGTAACAGTCTCTCATTATCCTTCTGAACTCTTTGCATTTCTTCCTGCAATTGTTGTACCGTGTTTAATAAGAAACCAGTTTGATGCTGTTGTTCTTCAAGCAACCGGATAGTCTTTTGATGTTGTTCCACAGTTAATTGAACCCACATTTATGGATTCATAACTGTTGTTGCTTGAGTTTCCTCTGGTTCAGATGGTGATGCCATAGCTCCTCTCATTATCATTGGTTTTCTCTCTCAGTGCACTATACATATACACAGCTTTTACTGTTAGTAGACCCCTTGGGTCCCAGCTTGGTAACATAGCTCTGATACCACTTGTAACTTCCTCTCTTAAAAAATTTACCTTAAAATTTTTATTTTTATTTTTACTCACCATATTAAATAGTAAAACCCCTTGAATCATAAATACAATATCCAAAATACAATCTGCATGGAAACCTTCGATACATACATATCATTGTTTATGATGCAGTTATTTCACTGTACTATGAATAGGACGAAGCATATAAATTATGGTTTGATTATTGTTATGAGTTACAACAAAATCATTGTTAATTTGTCGAGCAACTGAGAGTAATATTAATGTTCACAATAAACAATATATTGCATAATCCCTACGCATGACACAGTTGTCATATCTCGGGAATTCCAACAAGGGTTTGGAGCTTTGACATTAATCATCAGCAAGAGATTTTAAGTCGAATCTAATCAATTAACTCGGTTCTGATATGGCATTTATGGTAATTTAACCCGGTTATTACATTAACACTCCATTTGGCGATTTTACTATGCATCCGTGGTGTTTGTGTCAATACCCACCATTATTGTTTGTACGGCGACTTACTCCACAAGTCACAGTTGTATCGCATTGGATTCTAATTGCTTTATTTTTCGAGGGAAAACCTAGGTAAACCTGCAGTCGAGCTGAGAGTGAAGGTTTGTTTGTCATGCGCTTCGACGATTCCAGAGCTCGGCTCCTTTCCGGTTAACACGGTCTCAAAACCCTTAAAAGGTTCGCCCCTCCACTTAGCTAGCTCTAAAGTTCTGTTATCATGCTCAGCTATATATATTTATCGTTTTCTCTATTAGAAATGTTGTTCTCCGACGCTTCTAACAGAACCTTATTATATGAATTTAGTTTTACAGAGATGATAAATACTGTGAGATCGAGCCAGCTATGGCGGATGCAAGAAAGTCCTTATCATGCGAACTCCATAGGTATAGATGGCTTCAATCCCTTTTTATTTTATTGCACAACATTTAGTGTATTAAATCATCGATATTCTTCTCAGCGCTAATATGTTCTAATTCTCTGTGATTTATCTTTGCACAGAGCGACCCATTTGGAAAGATTTACCCTTCAACAGGTATTGAACTTTCCACAGGGGTTTTTAGGTTATTTATTTCTTAACTTGATTATATAATTCTATGTAACAATAGATGTTAACTCGTTCCTCTGCTTTTGGTTGCAGGTTCGAATCTAACCCTCCACCTACAGTTGCAAGCTTTGGCTCAGGGTTAACACAGTCGCTTCGACCCCAGCTAATATTACTTCCATGAACCTACAGGTACCTTAATGACCCTCGATGAAAGGCCATTCCCTTACTTCTGCTTCGGATCTAGGATTTATTTAAGCAATCCTTTCTTATCAAAGGAATGTGAAAATGACGAGGGTTGTAAACCCCTTTTATATTTTTCAAGCAACACTGAGATTTCTCCTTTGTATTAGGATGTAGGGTTTGAGTCGAATCTCTATTTTGTTTAATGGGTTCAGAACGCTTTGATTCTAACCGTCAAACTCTTTGTAGTTATATTTGATAAAAATATAAATTATCCCTGTGCAATTATATTTGCTCTACACCGACTGTATGTTTTGAAACTGTACAGGAACGATTATGGTTTAACTATGATGTATCTTTTCCCTTCGTCGTTTATGTTTACAAGGGATTCTTGTCATTTCTCGGCATATCTTTGTCCTGCATGCATTTATTTCTTAGAAAGAAATATCAGAGAAATGGTTCTGGGTTTTTCCTTTTTCAGATAAGGATAGCTTTTAATGTTTGTCCCTTTAAAGAAATAATACTCATTTTTAGTTCTATTACCAGTATTTCTTTGTTGTCGTTATAAATATATGTCTAGTCTCTACTAAGTAATTATGGAAGCCAGCGATCCTTTCATTACTTGATTTACAGTCTTGCGTTCTCTATACTCTTTATTGTTTTTGTAGGATTCTCCCTACGGTGCCCGGGTCACCGAAATATTGAAGCCCGTGTTAGCTAGGGTTGCCAGCCACGGACAACGAACCCCTGTCTTGGGCTTGACCCTAAGACTAGGGTCAACAGTCCGTTGGCTTCATCCCTACCCTTCAGTTGATTAAACTAGACATGTAGTATCTTCTTGTTCATCATGCTTTAACAGTAAGGGTAAATTATACCAATAATTTCCATATTAACAAAGAGATAATAGTAGTATAATACTCGTTACTTTCACATTGTTCACACAAATTTTCTATTACAGTCACCCTATTCAATAAACTATCTCTATTATACATTTACTTTAATGAGTGTTTTTAACCCTTTTATCATTTCACACAGTATAGGACTGAAAGCAGTGGATTCTGTCACATTATGATAATATTAACTTCTTCATATTTCAGTATTCAATTCCCATACTCAGATTAATAAATTATCTACAGACTTGGTTCCCTGTCTCAATCATTTGTAAATGAATAGAATAACCATATTCAAACTTTCATCTTTCAACAATGTCAACTGTGAAATTGTAAAACAATTCCTTCTTATTAACCTGTATAAAGAAATTCACCGTAATACTTATCTGGATTAAGTAGACTAAGTTGTGGTCCTCCTAACCATTCAAGGGAGGCAATTACATCCTCCGCTTGCCCCCTAGCTCCAAAATCTGGACGGTGCCACGGGTTAACAGTGGAATTTATCTGTTGTGACCTCTGGATGGCCTATCCAGTCACCTTCAGAAATTTCTGGTTTTAACAAGGGTAGTTGTAAGCTATTTTCAACTGGTTCCCCAACCAGCTCTAGAAAATACTTTTCCCTTTTACCAAAAATCATAGAACCCCTACTCCTCCCCTGGGATTCAGCTTTATCCTCAGAGGAGTAGGTAACTATTTTCCAACTGCCCCCCAACCACCTCCTATTCTTGGAAACCTTTTTACCAACAGCTTAAAAGATTTTCTTTTCATTAACTAGTCCTCCTAATTTAATAATTTCAGCAAAATATTTTTTTTTTATATACAATAAAGTTTCAAGTCTTTTTTTTGCAAGAAATTAAAATAACAAATTTCTTTAACTATTTAATACTAGTTAACTTTAATGAGGCTATGACATAGAGATATCTAATATTATATAATTTTATGAAAAAAACCACAAAACAATATATTTTTAGAAGAGAATAACAACCTCAAATCATAAATTTGAATATAACTCTTAAAAATGAAAAATAACAATCTTATCATAATAACTAAAACAACCTAAATTTATCTTTGTAGATATAGCATAATGTTAAAAGCCTACTTTCAAAAATGAGTTGTTTACTCATTTGAAGGTTGTACATTCTACTCAATCTAAAATAGACAACAAGAAACAAGCACACCCAAACCTTAATTAATGGTTTTGGATTTTGTTAAGGTTGGGGCAAGTTGGAGTGTACTAACCACACTTTCAAATTTGAAAAAAAATATTACTATGTATAATTCAATTAGGAAAAAAATGTATTAAATTTAATATGAAAAAAATTAGAGATTACAAATATATATAACAAAAACGCTTACCAATTTTGACAGAGAATACTACTATAGAAAATTCAATATGAAAAAAATTGAAAATTATATATTTTTAGAAATAAGAATTTATTATTTTTAGCAACTACATATTTACTATTTTCTACTATATTTTAATACCAAATTTACTATTTTTCACAACTGTAATTTTTTTAATATAATACTTTTTTTTTTTTTAATTTTTTAAATATTAAATTTCTCATTAACAAAAAATCCTTACTAAATTATATCATAATTGTAATTTTTTAATATAGAAAATTCTATTTTTAAAATTTTAATATTAAATTTTATATTTTAACTAAAAACTTTATTAAATTCTATTACAATAACTTTTAAAATACAATTTATAATTGGAGTTGTCTTTAGTGCTATTTTTTGAGTTTTAGGTGTTGGAATTTGGTGAAAAAATTAGTAAAATCTTGATTTCTTAATTAAATTGGTTTTTTGACTCAGATATTCGACAAAGTAAGATTACCCATCAAACTTCTATTTTCAATAAATTTCTGCCGGAATTTAGAGAAATTAGACAAAAAAAACCCACCATAAAAGCCTTCAAAAAGTTTGCAGAATTACAGACTACTAGGTTTATAGTTTATTATTACATTTTTAATTATTATTTAAATATTAAATATTATATACACAAAGATTTTATTATTATTATTTAAATATTATATACACAAAGTATTTACTGCATTGAATTCGAGTTATCAGAATTTGGAACCAAGTGTATTTTCGAATTAACGGGTTAAATATTTTGAAACAAAAACATGGCCAAATTCCAGCAAAAATATTGACTTTTCGAACAAAATTGTGACCTCAAAAAACAAAAATTAGAAAAAGTTGGTAGATTATGTGCCACTCTTGAAGAAACCCACGTATTGGTGAAATTCGTGACGGAAACTGCATTGACATATGAATTAGAATATGCACATTCACACGGTATTTGCCCAAAAAAAACTAATATCACCAGTTCGTTCCAAAATGGCCCCTTCAATATCACGAAACCATTTGGTTAAAGAAGTGAATTTCGTGAATTCTCCATTCTTCCTTTGCGCAGCCTATTATGCTATCTACCATGTTGTATCATTTTCAGAATGGGATAGCAGTTCTGAGATACCAGGCGCCCACATAAAATCACTATGATGACGATAACAGGGACCATTCAATGCAGATACACATCTTCGAAACAAGAACCGCCACTTACAGGTACTGTCCAAAGAAGCTTACACAGTTTTTTAATCCCGCTGTTCATATGTTGCATAGTTTCTACTGGTATATTCACGTCTGTTTCTTCTGAAACGAACTGTTCGAATTACGAAATGCAATCTCTCTTGGCTTTTAAATCCCCTTTGCATGATCCTGCCCGACTTTTGGCTTCTTGGAATGTTTCATTAAGTTGTTGTGAATGGGAAGGTGTTTCCTGCGACAAACGGACCGGCCATGTTGTTGCTGTAGATTTGCATAATTGCAATTTGAACGGTGCCTTCTCTCCTGAACAACTGGTCGGATTGCTGTGGGATTTGCGCATGTTGTTGCGGTAGATTTGCATAATTGCAATTTGACCGGTGCCTTCTCTCCTGAACAACTGGTCGGATTAAGGGATTTGCAGAGTTTGAATGTAAGCTCCAATAATTTTACAGGTCAACGTATTCCCCAAGAGCTGGGCCTCTTGAGAAATTTTATTATACATCAATATTTTAAAAATACAACCAGCAAAATAATATGAAATTTCTTTTTTATTTTATTTATTTTTTGCTTTAGAATTAAAATTTATTAACTATATAATAAGTATATTTTCAAATCTTTTATTTAATTATTAATAATTAATAAATAAACAAACAAAATATAATTTTTATAAAATATAAAATTTATGATGATGATGGTTAAAGTTTATTGACACCAAACTTTATTCATTAGATGTAGAAATACTAATTATTTAGTTTGTTTTAAAATTGTACTTTTATGTTTAAAGAGCGTGAGCTCACTATAATTTTGACATGTTAAAAGGCTAAGAAGGTCGATATTGCAACAAAGATTATGAAACTGAAATCTAATGTGGGTGTACTTAGGGCACTCTAAGGGGAAGTGAATTTCATCCTCAATGTTCGTAGAGAGATGGTAGATCCTTTCCACCCATGGTGTTTTAAGAACTGCCCAACCCATGTTTCACTATGGAGCTCATGAGAGTTTGTTCTTATCTTGGCTATATTAATTTTTTTCTTTGAGTTAGTTAACAGAGAGAGATACATTTGATCTTCTAGAGTAGGGTTGATGACCTCCTTATAATATCTTAATTTTATTTTAACCTCTAAATCTTTCTCACCCCACATTTTCTCTTTAACCTTAGAAGTAACAATATTTTTAATGTTATGTATCAAATCTTTCTATGAAAATCACATTTGAGAAATTTGTGTCTACGGCAGCACAACCAACCATGTTGGAAATGTTGTCATTGATGGCAAAGGAGCACAAAGGAGCAAGACCAACCAAGAGAAGAGAGCAAATATTGTTGTGATGCATTGGCAAGTCTCCAGAAGAGAGTAAATATCCCACTGTCATATTAAAATAAGCACCTATAGTTACATTTTTCTGAGTGAGCTGAAAAGAGATGAGAAGGCAGAAGGCAAAGAGACATGGCCGTCCATTTCGAATTCCCAATGGAATACAAATAGCCATGAAGCTGTTTTTGTATAAAACAGGGTAATATCCAAGGGGATAGGGTTGACGAAAAAGGAGTGAGAGAAGAAGAGAGTATGCAGCAGAATTAAAGAGAGTTGAAGAGAATAAGCAAGCTGCAAGAAGAATGTGAATAAGGAGGAGCTGAGCAAAGAAGAAGAAGGGGCTGAGCAGAGATGATGCAGGTCCGATTTAAGAGTTGATGAACAGCAGAGAAGAAGGTACAGAACAGAGCTGATATCCAAGGTAAATCAGCAAGAGTTTTTTTTTTGAAATAGTAAGGAAGTTGGAGCTTCCCTATCAAGTTGTAGCTTGATAGATGTCAGTTGTAGCTGACTGAGGTAGGAGCCTCCTGTAGGTTGGTGCCTGCAGAAAATAGATGGGAGTTAGTGCTTCCACATCAAGTTGTAGCTTGATAAAATGTCAGTTGTAGCTGACTGAGGTAGGAGCCTCCTGTAGGTTGGTGCCTGCAAAAAATAGATGGGAGTTGGAGCTTCCTTGCAAGTTGTAGCTTGCAGAATCGAGGTTGGAGCCTCCTGTAGGTTGGTGCCTGCAGAAAATCAGTGGTGAGAGGGAGTTGGAGCTTGCCTTTGCATCACAACAATAATAAGATGTGGTTTTCTCCCTTTATGGGTTTCCATGTATATCTGGTGTCTATGTGCATGATGTTTATGTGTTGATATGATATATCTATTCTGCTAATACTTGCTGCTAACATATTAAGACTGCTGGTACATTATCTAATCTGCTTATTAATTGCTGCTCATAAATAAAGATTGCTCACACATTATGTTGATCATGAAATGAAGGTGTTAATGAAGTAAAATAAGTTTTAAAGGAAAAGTTTTAAGAGTCCATGAATATGTTAAACTGATTCACCCCCCCCCTCTCAGTTTAACTAAGAGTTCAACAATTGGTATCAGAGCCAGGTTCCTGTGGTGTAAGCTTAATAGCTTGAAGGAGATCTGGTTGAGTCATGGACTATCAAAATGTACCTGTGCTAAATACAACAAACTTTCCTGAATGGAGAGATAAGGTTAAGACAGGATTATTGGCTTATGAACCTGAGGTATGGAAGCTTGTATGTGATGGTTACTGCACAGACTCCCCCACGGTGAAACAACATCATAGGAATGCCAAGGCAAAATGTGTGATATTCAATAGTCTTCATAATAAGGATCTTGAGTTAATAATGGATTTAACCTCTGCAAAACAAATCTGGGATAGATTGCACTTCATGCATGGAGTAGACACGAAGGACTACACTAACAAGAAGGATAAGAAAATTAAGAAAAAGAGAAATTCATGTCAAAAAGAAGATGTTCAATCAAATGAGGTAGCTGCTACTGTGAATGGTAGTAAGAGCCATGAAGAAATTGCAGCTGAAGAAAAAGCCATACTTGACACAGCTCTGACTGAAATAGAAAAATTGAAGAATGAAAACAAAGACCTTAAGAGATTGGTACAAATATGTGATGAAAAAGAATATGAAGATAGGAAAGAAATTATTGGTCTGAAGACATAGCTTGAAGAAGCAAAGAAAGTAGAAGACACTCTGCAGCAACAAATGAAAGAGAAAAATATGGAATGTGAGAGACTGAAAGAAGAAGTAGTGAGCATAAGAAAGAAATTAGAAAAGGCCCAAAGAGATTTATTAATGAATACTCCTCAAATGAAAAGCTCTGAACAGTTGGACCAGATTCTAAATGCACAAAGGTCACCTCTTATAAAGACTGGGATAGGATATGAAGGTGAAACCAGTAAGTCCAAGGTTGAAGATAACAAGAATGTTATTTTGGTGAAAGCTGTAAAAGACAGTGAAGCAGCTCAGCAAATTCCCACAGAAGAAGAAGCCTGCAAGAACAAGATTTGTAAGGAAACAAACAGAATCAAGCAACAACATGAAAAAATAGAGAATGAGAGGGTGAAACAATCAGCTGCTAAAGGCTCACATGCTCCTAAAGATGAAGTGAATAAATTTGGAAGTTGTCAAAGGAGGTTCTTTCCTCCTATGAAAAATATCACATGTTTCTCTTGTCATAAACCAGGACATAATGCAGCATATTGCAAGACAAAACAAATTCAATCCAATCAACAAAGGATGCAGCAAAAGAGAAGAACCCCTCAAGCAAGAAAATGGAAAAGACAATCTTCCATCAGGTACACAAATCATTTCCATGGCTATTGTTATGCATGCAATAATTTTGGACATAAATATGTTGAATGTAAAATGTATTCAAGAAGGGGAACAAAGCATTATACATCAGCTCAAATGCACATTGGTCAAATAAGATGTTATGTATGCCTCAAACTTGGTCACAAAGCAAAAGATTGTAATCTGCCTTATACATTAAAGAAATCTAGACATATGATGGAATCAAAACAGATCAATCAAAACTATGAATCAAAAGGAAGAGCAGTCATTATGAAGAACCCCAATAAAGTATGGAAAGAAAAGAGAAAAGGGGAGCCTATTATCTCCATAACATAATGAATCTAGCATAGTCTGAGGGGGAGCTGCTCTAGGAAACAAAGCAAATATCTAACCAGTTACAAATATGAAGCAACATCCCAGGGGGAGAGCAGTTCATATATAGACCCCATGGAAGTAATCTAAGAAGAGCTTCATGTAATGAGAACAACTATGAGATCAGGAAGAAAAAGGAATTAGAGACAGAGTAGTGGAGTTGAAAAGGCCTGAAGGAGTGTAATTGTAGGTTTTGTCCATGAATTCTCAAAACAAAAGAATCCAAAGGTCCAAGGCATATATATTATGGAGCGCATAAACAAATTTTATAAGGTGGACCCCTCCTGACCTGACGAAATGTGAAGAGTCCAAAGTTGGTGGAAGCACATTGCAAATATCGTATTTGGCGATTTCCGATTGAATCGTAACGGAGCACATTGAGCCGTAATAGTCGAGTGATATCAATCTGTGCGATTGGCGATATCCGATTTGGAATCGGATCGGTCGTGGAAAAATTAACCGGTTTGGCATTCAAACATTGCGTATTTGCGACGCGATTTGTATCAGACGGAGTGTATTAAAAAGGTATATATATATATATATATATATATATATATATATATATTATGGCATTGTGTTGATCGCCGATTGCGATGATTGGAATCATATCGAATCGGAATCGGAGCAGGAGCGATAAATAGCATTCGGAGAAGACTCATTGCATCGGGAAGTGTGTTAAGTGGGCCCAAAAGGAGTTCTTATATGTTTAATATGTCTTCACTATATTACGCTGAGAATTGATTTAAAAAGGAAGTGTGTATGTATGCCGAGAGTTGAAATTACTTATTTGTATATATGAAAGGGCGTTGTTATATGTATATATATAACATTGTTGCGGTGGTATTAAACTATGCCGCGTGGTCTGTAGACCCACGGGCCTCAGCTTAACGGGAGGGCGATTATTAATATACGACTGTGATATATGTCTGTTCCGCTTGCGGAATGTTCCACATCAACAAGACACTCGTGGCATGAAAAGCGTTGGAATATGGCCTAGAATTACAGTCATCAGATTCATTTATATATAAAGCGCTGATATAAAAATGAAAAATGCAGTTACACAAATACAGAAGTTACGCAGCAGCCATAAACAGAAAGGCATACAGAGAAGAGAAAGGGACAAAGACACAGTCAGAGAAAAGACAAATGCGTAGCAAGCCAAGAGACAAAACGAATGAGCTGGAGTTCTCATTTAAATTTGAATGTAAATGTTTTATTTAAATTTATATTGTTGTGATGCATTGGCAAGTCTCCAGAAGAGAGTAAATATCCCACTGTCATATTAAAATAAGCACCTACAGTTACATTTTTCTGAGTGAGCTGAAAAGAGATGAGAAGGCAGAAGGCAAAGAGACATGGCTGTCCATTTTGAATTCCCAGTGGAATACAAATAGCCATGAAGCTGTTTTTGTATAAAACAGGGTAATATCCAAGGGGATAGGGTTGACGAAAAAGGAGTGAGAGAAGAAGAGAGTATGCAGCAGAATTAAAGAGAGTTGAAGAGAATAAGCAAGCTGCAAGAAGAATGTGAATAAGGAGGAGCTGAGCAAAGAAGAAGAAGGGGCTGAGCAGAGATGATGTGGTGTCTCGGAGTCGATGAACAATGGTAGAAGAAGGTACGTAATCGTAGCCGATATCCAAGGTAAATCAACAAGTGTTTTTCTTTTGAAAGAGTAAGGAAGTTGAAGCTTCCCTATCAAGTTGTAGCTTGATAGATGTCAGTTGTAGCTGACTGAGGTAGGAGCCTCCTGTAGGTTGGTGCCTACAGAAAATAGATGGGAGTTGGTGCTTCCACATCAAGTTGTAGTTTGATAAAATGTCAGTTGTAGCTGACTGAGGTAGGAGCCTCCTGTAGGTTGGTGCCTGCAGAAAATAGATGGGAGTTGGAGCTTCCTTGCAAGTTGTAGCTTGCAGAATTGAGGTTCGAGCCTCCTGTAGGTTGGTGCCTGCAGAAAATCAGTGGTGAGAGGGAGTTGGAGCTTGCCTTTGCATCACAACAATAATAAGATGTGGTTTTCTCCCTTTATGGGTTTCCACGTATATCTGGTGTCTATGTGCATGATGTCTATGTGTTGATATGATATATCTATTTTGCTAATACTTGCTGCTAACATATTAAGACTGCTGGTACATTATCTAATCTGCTTATTAATTGCTGCTCATAAATAAAGATTGCTCACACATTATGTTGATCATGAAATGAAGGTGTTAATGAAGTAAAATAAGTTTTAAAGGAAAAGTTTTAAGAGTCCATGAATGTGTTAAATTGATTCACCCCCCCTCCCCTCCCCCCCTCTCGCTTAACTAATAGTTCAACAAGTGTGGTTCATCATCAAGATGTAGAAGGAGAAACTGGACTAGACTCACCTTAAATAGATAATGAAGTTCCAATTAGCCGTTGTAAAATAACTACTAGATTGACTATAAAAATATAAAAATATATAAAATAAAATAAAAGTAGTATAATTATTATTATTATTATTATTATTTAATTTAGTTCTATATATAAAAATAATAAATAATCAAATTA
>JAXQQM020085303.1:0-27920 GCA_034641835.2 Pinus albicaulis | reverse complement strand
TCTTATTTTCCAAAAGGCATAATTTGCACCTGTAAAGAAAGGGGCTTTATTTGTTGAGCTTCCTTCTTGACTTGCCATCTTGAGAGCCTAGGATCTCCTTTCAGTTGTTAGACTGATATACAAGGAACCTGGCTTTGATACCAATTGTTGAACTCTTAGTTAAACTGAGAGGGGGGGGTGAATCAGTTTAACACATTCATGGACTTTTAAAAATTTTCCTTTAAAACTTATTTTACTTTATTAACACCTTCATTTCATGATCAACATAATGTGTGGGCAATCTTTATTTATGAGCAGCAATTAATAAGCAGATTAGATAATGTACCAGCAGTCTTAATATGTTAGCAGCAAGTATTAGTATAATAGATATATCATATCAACACATAGAAATCATGCACATAGACACCAGATATACGTGGAAACCCATAAAGGGAGAAAACCACATCTTATTATTGTTGTGATGCAAAGGCAAGCTCCAACTCCCTCTCACCACTGATTTTCTGCAGGCACCAACCTACAGGAGGCTCCAACCTCAATTCTGCAAGCTACAACTTGCAAGGAAGCTCCAACTCCCATTTATTTTCTGCAGGCACCAACCTACAGGAGGCTCCTACCTCAGTCAGCTACAACTGACATTTTATCAAGCTACAACTTGATGTGGAAGCACCAACTCCCATCTATTTTCTGCAGGCACCAACCTACAGGAGGATCCTACCTCAGTCAGCTACAACTGAAATCTATCAAGCTACAACTTGATAGGGAAGCTCCAACTTCCTTACTCTTTCAAAAGAAAAACACTTGCTGATTTACCTTGGATATCAGCTCTGTTTTGTACCTTCTTCTCTGTTGTTCATCAACTCTTATATCAGACCTGCATCATCTCTGCTCAACCCCTTCTTCTTCTTTGCTCAGCTCCTCCTTATTCACATTCTTCTTGCAGCTTGCTTATTCTCTTCAACTCTCTTTAATTCTGCTGCATACTCTCTTCTTCTCTCACTCATTTTTCGTCAACGATCACCCCTTGGATATTACCCTGTTTTATACAAAAATAGCTTCATGGCTGTTTGTATTCCACTGGGAATTCGAAATGGACAGCCATGTCTCTTTGCCTTCTGCCTTCTCATCTCTTTTCAGCTCACTCAGAAAGATGTAACTGTAGGTGCTTATTTTAATATTACAGTGGGATATTTGATTTCTTCCGGAGACTTGCCAATGCATCACAACAATATAAATTTAAATAAAACATTTACATTCAAATTTAAATGAGAACTCCAGCTCACTCGTTTTGTCTCTTGGCTTGCTGCGCATTTGTATTTTCTCTAACTGTGTCTTTGTCTTTTCTGTGACTGTGTTTTATCTCTTTTCAGCTCTGTTTTCTCTTCTGTCCTCTGTGGGGGTGTAATTGTTGAATATATGTAACAGTTCTTTTATATCAGTGCTTTTTATAAGAATACGTGACTGCTGACTTGTAGTAAGTGTCTTGTTGATGTGGAACATTCCGCAGGCCGGAACATACATATATCACAATTGTATTACATTTATAATCGCCCTCCCCTTAAGCTGAGGCCCGCGGGTCTACAGACCATACGGTATCGCACCATCATTATATATATATAATATATATGTATATATATATATATATATGACAACACCTTTTAATATATATATATATATAACTCAACTTTGTCTCTTGGCTTAATTTTAAGATGATTTAATCATATACTCTGCCCTTTTAATACACCTTAACATACTCTCGGCGCATACAATAAAGCCTGTTTTAAAACATATAGAACTCCTTTCGGGCCCACCTGACACGTTTTCAAATGCAATTAATCGCAATTGCAAATTTCTAATTTGCGATAGTTGCTTTGTAGTTTCAACCAACTGCGATATTGCGATGGTTGCGATAATGTGATAGTGCGATGGCGCAATGTTGTGAAGTTGCGATATTGCGATGGTGTGATGGCGCAATGTTGTGAAGTTGCGATATTGCGATGGTGCGATGGCGCAATGTTGCAAAGTTGCGATATTGCGATGGTGTGATGGCGCAATGTTGTGAAGTTGCGATATTGCGATGGTGCAATGGCGCAATGTTGCAAAGTTGCGATATTGCTGGTCCCGCCTTATAAAACTTTGTATTATGCGCTCCGTATAACTTCATAAATATGCTTTGGACCTTTGATTATATGATGCGCTGCACATATACTCCTGCGTGGGTAGCGATTCCCGGCTGGGTAGTGATTCTCGGAATAACGGCTGTCTTTGCAATAACAGCTGTGTCTCTGTATTCGACTGTTCCTGTCTTTCGATAACGGTTCTTCCCTGTGCCTTTGCCTTACCTGCTTCTGCTGCTCGACCTGTCTCTGTCTTTGCTGCCTCCATTGCCTTCGCTGTGCAATTCCTCAACATAGTTTAATTAATAGACACCACTTCCACTGTTACCTTATATGATTCTGCTTACCCCTGACTGATCGATATTACAATTAACGCACAACATATCTACCTCTTTGCTGCCTCGCTCTATTGCTGGTTTCTTTGCTACTTCTGTTGTCTCTCTGTTTCTTTCTCTTCTTCTTGTCTAATGTTGCTCCTTGCTTCCTTCATTCTCCTTTTGCTGCCTCTTCTTTAAATGACCCTGTCTCTGCTGCTCGACCCTCTCTACATCTTGCTGCTATGCTGCTCTCTTTGCCTGTCTCTGTCTTTGCTGCCTCCTTTGCCATCAATGACAATATTTCCAACATACATGGGATAATATAATCTGCTCTCTAGGCTGGCCAATACCTAAGCTCCAATATGCTAGGATAGAAAAAACTTTTTTCCATCAAATTGTTGCACTTCGACACCAACCTTCACCCAACCTTAAGCTACTCTTTGTCCTTCAATATAAATCGTCTATGGATACTTTGGGTAGCCAACACGCTGCCCTCCAACAAACCTTTGGCACCCAATCCAATCACTGGTGAATCTGCTCCTAATATGATACTTTTCCACCTCGTAATGTTATCAACTTGGCATCAACATGCTGCTAAAATATTTATCCAATCCAGTGGTCAAATTGACCAATTACACCTCCAAAACAACTGTTATTCACCACGTTGGACTCCTGCATCACTGGTTAGGGAATCACCAACAACTCTTAACCTCCAAGCAAATCAACAGGTAAGCCTCTTTAAGGCTATGGTCCTCCAAGGGAGAAGCACTCCACTCCTACGATGCCTCTTTGTGCCTTGTTTTAACCAAACACATCAACAAAGGATGGCCCAGCTGCTAGCTATGGCCTGCGGCCTAGCACAAAAGTTGTTGTAGCTTTCAACCTCCTGCAAAAATTCACCAAAACAACCCTAGAACAACTTTTTTTTGCCCTCTAGACTTGCAGCCTAATATTTCTAGCCACATGCACTTGAAACAACCCTGATATTGCCTTTAAACAAACCTTTCAACACCACATTTTCACCTACAACAAACAAAGAATACCAAGTTGCTTCTAGACCTCCACTTGTTGTTTTGTAGGCTCCCTTTCTACGGTCCTTCTTTTCCCTGCAATTTGAACCCAAGACAGCTCCAAAATATGCCTCAAACAATCCCTAATCCAACTCATTTTCACCTACAACATACATAATTACCCCATGCTATCTTAGGCCTCCTCACGCTGTCCTCCTGGCTCCTTTGTTGAAGCTAGGTCACTCGAAAATTTTGAATCTCCTCTTGAGTGATGTATTGCCACAATGGATGCTCATGACACATACAATCACCTTGTATTTATACCAACACAAGGGCTCCTCCAACGTTGCAAATTAGGGGCTTCAACCACTGTCCCATGTCAACTTTACACCAAGCCGACCTTGACCCATTTGTGAAGCCTGCATATTTTATCTACAAAAATTCATATCTCCACTTCTACAACTCAGAATTTGACGATTTTTGAAGCGTTGGATTCTCCTATCTACCCTTTATTGTCTCATGCCATCACATGTAGAAATGTGCTTCCGGTATTGCCACAAAGACAACTGGGTGAAAAACCCCATACTTGGGTTCCAAGCCCACAAGCTTCCCTTGTGGTGATTTTCCCTCCAAATCCTAAACCCTAGGGCTTGGAGTACCTCCCAAGCTACACAAATCAACAAAAATACCCTCCAATACTAAGCCTTCTTGGCAGCTAAGAATTCGATCTATTTTGAGGAGCCACGTCCACCTTAAGAAGCCTAAATAAAGTAGGGAAATCGACCTCCTTTGGAAAAAATCACTTCTTATCTCATCTACGTGAAGGAGAAGCACAAGAAGGCTAGAAAAGAAGGAGTATGAAGAAAAGAAGTTTATGAGGTAATTCTCTTACATGTGCAAAGAAGGAAATCTAGGGTCTATTGCTTCATGGTCAAAATTCTCTATCTACTGCATGAGGATCAAAATTATTGGAAGAAGGGCCTAATAGGTCACAAAATAGCCCTAGATAAGGAATAAAGTCAAGAGAAGTTTTTGGGAGGCCTTGGAAGGCTAACTTTTCTCACACATGTGGATGCAGTAGTAGTTGCAGGGGGGAAAAATTTCCAGACCTGCAGTAGAGGCTGAAATTATGAAGCTGGGGATCGAAGTTGTGCTATTGGAAGTGATTTGATTGGGGTTGACTTGGAAAAAGGAAGTGCATAATCAGTATAGGTTGAAATTGTTCTTGGAAGGGTATTGGTATTGGTCTAGAGATCTCAAAATTTGTTAATTGAAAAATCGATAAGAAGAGAAGAGATTTACGGGTTTTCCTCTCAAGTGGAGAGGTTTTGGCCTTGGGTTGCAATCTATATCCTGTGTTCTTGTGTACTATTTTTCTTTTTGTTTTGGTAGCTATTTGATGATATACAAACATAATAATAATAGAAGAAGTTAATAATTAATAAAAAGTAAAAATACATCACAAGAAGTTATCATAGAAAGAGAAATCATCCTAAATACCACCCTATAGATTTCTAAACACAAAAAACATCATTGACAGTCTCTACAACTAGTCCCTTTATAGATTGCAAATATTCTTTGTAATTTATGATTAAAATAATGAAGTTTAACTTTACAAGAGGCATAATGCTTATGATATGGTAATTTAAGAAAGGGAATTAATATTCTTGTACGCTGAGCTACTTAAATACATTTTTTACTCATGTAAAGATAAGAAAAGAGGGCCAAATACTTAGCTACAACCTTAGAAACTGAGTAAAGGAGGAGATTAAGTTTGGCTTTGGCTTGATTTTTGGTTATTTTTTGGGCTATGGTTGGGCTGGTAAATGTAGCGAAGAAGAGGAGACTAGGGCAAGACATCTGTGGGCAATTATACGCACAAAATAAGTGGTAATCTCTCACTATAATAGGTTGAAAATTATATGATTGTAGGTGGATGAAAATATTAGCTTTTGGAAGGTCGAGCAACTTTGTAGGTGTTCTAAGACTAACCACATTATTCTATAGCACAAGTGCATGAAGAGGAGGACTTTAGGTGTTGTTAGAGTCGGTTCTTACAGCCCTCCGTCAGAGATCATTTCGCTTTTTGCATATCATTCTTAGGTGTCTCGCTTGTTCCACTTCGTTGCATTTCGCTAGGAGCATGCCATTGACTGACGAGGGGGTCTGGTTGTCTTGTGTTTCCTCATGCTTGTACCTGCAAGGCTATTTAGAAATTCCTCAAAAATCACTGAAGTTCATAGTCATTTCATTCATGGTCATTAATGATTGTTTTCGTTAAAAAAGAGTCTTTAGTCCTAGAGTCTAGGGTTTTCAAGTCCTTTGCATACATGTCATAAAAGCCCGCAGGCCATGAGGTTGGTTCCAAAAATTTCTCGTTTCATATTTTTATTATCAAAAGCATTTGAAGACATTTCTAGTCAAAAACTCTATTTTGGAACTAGAAATTGTCTAATTTCATTTTTTGTAATAATTGTATCTATTTCACCATAAGAAAATTCAGAGCAAGCCTCTGATCTTTTCCTAAGCCAAGTGCCGGATCCCTGCAAAAGACAACAAAGTATTATCAGTCCAAAACTCAGAAAAGCCAAAAGAGAAGCATTGTATTAAAAGATCAAATGTCAAAGTGCCGAAACATTATAAAGTGGGTTAGCAAACAAATTTAAATCAAATCTGATTTGATGAGATATTTTCTTCACATATAAATCATGGCAAACAATTTCATTTGCTCGAAAAATTCAAGGCAGAAATCGTGTTTGTGTTCTTGAAGGCCGAAGCCGTGTTTTCATAGCCGTGGACAGTGATTGGAGGTGCGCGCTACCCATACAGGAGGCGCGCTACCCATATAAGGTGCGCTACGCACTTAACCTTCCCCAACCCTTTGCAAATAACACAGGCGCTACGTGTATAGGGCGCGCTACGCGTTGGGTAGGCGCGCTACCCATACAGTGACAGAGCCAAACAATTTTGTCTTTGCGTCCAATTTCGAGCTCAAACGCCTCCATCCACTTGCAAACATGTTTTTAATCATTGCTCAGTGATTTTTGAAAGAGGTTTTGGTATTTTTTTGAAGTTGGGAAACAAGCATTGCTTGAGAAGAAATCTATAAACCCTATGTTCATAGCAAATTCAATTCTCAGGGTTTTAAAAGATACAGTGACAATCTAGTGAAGGGTTTGTAAAATTTCGTGATTGGTATATGTGCTCATACCTATATTGCTTGTGGCGCACAGGCACATTATGTACATCATCCTCATGCCTTTTTGCCATTTTACCACTGCTGTCACATCCTTTCGTGTTGACTTGTCCATATAGTCTCATGTTTTCACATAGTTTTTTGCCATAATATTACCACTGTTGTCCTTGCTATTGTTTCAAACACAAACACAGTCCATTGACAAATCCTTGGCCAGCATTACAAAGGCTGCACACTACATTTTCATTTGGTACTTATTTGTCAAAATCACTTGTGATCCAAAAACAGAGACTGTTTCTATGCCACTAAAACAGAGCTATTACCACTGTCACTTGTTTGCTTATGATGTTTTGGTACATATGCAATATATTTGGGTTTTGAGAATGCATTGAAGCCTTTGACTTCACTACACCTATATCAACACACATATTGCAGACAACTTGTTTTCAAAGCCATGTCAGAGACAGATTCAGTTTATGAGCAGGAGTCTGACAGTGATTCCACAGCAGAGGGTAATGTGCCACGGAGGCCTCACAGAGGTGGCAAAGGTGGTAAACATCTCAGGGAGGAGCCTACTTCTTTGGCTCAATTGCAGGCATGTCCACTTGCAATGGATTGTTTTCGGGTTCAGTCATGTTTTCGATTCTGTGAAATGATTTCACAAACCCGGCTTCATCGTGAACTAGCTCGTCTGTTTGTTCTACATTTACATGATGGCCGTGTAAATCTCGCTGGAGTAGATTTAATTCTGTCACCAATGACTATTGCTCAGGCCACTGGCATACCAAATCTGGGAGAGGAATGGAACAAACGTCAGCAGTTAGAGAAATTCCACTATGAGCCATACATCAAACCTGGGTATATGAGGCACTTGGGCAGAGTTTTTCCTTTTAGATTCCTGAGGGATGAGTTTGCACCACTGATGAAACTCATCATTCGGTATTTCAGTTGCGAGGGCAGATTCTCGCGTCTCTTTGCGTACCATGTTCGTTTGTTGATGCACTTCACGAGGGTACGTATGATGAACATTCCGTACTTCATGTATCGCAACATAGAGAGGATGATGATTTTTGTACAGAAGAAGAGCCCAGCACAGCAGCATAGGAGTATATATCATTACGCTTTGATCAAGATCATAGTGTTGCATCAGTTGGCACAGCAGGGCATCACTTGGGAGGATTTCATCTCCCGTGACTTTTTCACAGTGTCACAGCCGCCTCCCGAGGTAGTTCATGATGCGGGAGAGCCTTCACACCAGCCGGAAATTCCTGAGGTTGGGAAAATCAGTGCTCCATTTTTTATGACATATCAGCGAGGCCACAGGGCCTTATTTTCAGCCACACGGCGAGTATTATCTCCACCCAGGGTGGAAGGGGTCTTGCCGACTTCATCAGCAGAGCGAGTATTATCTCCACATGATGTGGAAGGGGTCTCGCCTTCTTCTTCGGCACAGGTATAGATCCAGGACAGGGGAAAGAAGCCCATGCATGATGAGGGCCCATCAGGAGGCCGGGACACGAATTTCATGATCATTGATGTTGATGCGAGCTCTCCTAGCTCGAAACTCGAGGAGATCATCCAGGAGCAGAGGGCCGAGAATGACACGTTGAAAGATAAATTGCAGAAGGCTCAGTGGGTGATAAACTATCTAGAGCAGCGCAACAAACAGCTTGAGGATGAGCACACACTTTATGAGCTGAGGCGAATCCGCGAGGATCGACAGTTGGCCCGGAAGAGACCCGACGACATGACACCAATCGATCGAGATTCTGTACTCACACATGTTAACATTCATCTGGAGAAGTTGATGGCAAAGGCCAATAGAGAGAAAGACATGCTTCGTCACATGAAAGGCCATTATTGGGCTCGCATGCATGTCTGCAAAGCGAGAATGAAGATTCTGAAGAGGAGGTTGAGCGAAGCACTAAAACGGCGGAAAAGGCCTGATCCACTCCGGATTTTGGCCGAGGCTTCATTGGCTGGGCATGATACATGATGGAGGGTCTTCGCTCCGAATTTGAGCAAATTCGGAGAAATTTTTGTTATTTTGAAATATTTTGGTCCAAAAACAGATTTTTCAGCTATACGAGTAGCGCGTCGACATGCTCACTTTTGTTTGGGACACTTGCTGAAGGAAATATTTGTATTTTTGGGTTTTTCATGGTAATTTATGCATGCTCAGGTATTTCCGAAGCATTTCATCAGGTTATGGATGATCAAAAGGCCCAAAAACACCATGAAAACCACCTTATTGCCACCTTTTGCACCAGCAGGAAGTACTTCTGGGAGAATGAAGTTTTGGAGGGGAAAATGAGCTCCAAATTGGGAAATTACACTTGGGTTGGATAGCCAACATCCAGGGATTTCCAACGAGCTATCATGAGCTCAATTTGGTTGCCAGGAAGTGCCTCAAAATCAGGCTGAAAGGCGCGCTACTCATATAGCTCAGGCGCGCTACTCATATAGATTTTTGGCTGATTTTTCATTTTCCAGCTCAAGATTTCGGCCAGTTGGACCAGTCTTGCTTGTGAATGTAATTTTTGAGTTTTAATGATGTAAATTGAGGGTTGGCATGTAAATTTGGCTCATTTTTACCTATTCTAGAAGATTCACTCTCAAAAAAGTGAAAATCATGTAAATGAATCAGTTTCCACTCTTTTAAAGGCAAGTTGTTAGCTGCCTAGATTTTAGCTCCTTGATTAGAATTTGGTTGAAACTGATCCCTGAAGAAGGAACTCGACCCCTAGAGGCATGGGAGGGGGTTACAGTGATCTATATATTTTAATTTCTGAGACACTTTCATGGTTGGACTCTTGGGAAACTTTTGGCACACTATTGTACATATTTTTCATATTTTGGCTAAGGAAAGATCAGAGGTTTTGCAGCACCTGTTGGGATTCTTGTGGCTTTCAGTTCTTGATGGTGTTTTCTCTCAGTTTATTGTAAGTTATTTCATGTTTAATGTATTCCATCCCTTCTTATGCTTCTGAAACTAAAATGAATGAGTAGATGAGGTTGAATCCATTGTTTACAGTGCTCTGCCTTTGAATTCGTTTAGTTTTGCATGTTTTCGCCTGTTTGAAAAGGATCCATGTTCATCCTTGCCCTTTTCAGCTCCTTATCTTTCTGATCCATCCATATACTCGATCAAAAGCATCAAGACTACTGCCTACCTCGCCCCAACTCGAATTCTGCAAAGATCTGGCCTTATCCCCAGACCCAAAATTGTTTTTCCCATTTCTCCAACAAAAACCCAAAAAAATCAAAATCAAACTTTCGAAATCTGCTTTCACGCCAGGTAGCTTTCGAAACGCTTTTTCCATGCATAAGCGGAAGTAGATAAATGCTGCTTTAGTCGATCTCCGGTAAGCTTGTGAATGAAGCACTTGATTTGCAAATCACCCCAGTATACTTGTTCGTTCTAGACCTTTGGATGATTGAGTCTAGAAGTCGAAAGGCTGAAGATAATTGATTGTGTTCCTTGAAATTTATCCCGAGTAGATCAATACACTGGCTTCAAGAAGGCATACCAGATCAAATCCTGATCCAAATCCGCCTCCAGTATATGAAAACCCCAACCTAATCCCAAGAATTTTCCGTCGAGAAGCTCCTATTGTTCCTTTGGTCAAATCTCACTCAGACCCCACTGTTTTTGAATACATTGATGATATTGAGTTTGACGATCAGTTTGAGTTATCATTGTTTGAAACCAAATCCGAAAGTGCCACTGGTTCTACCATTATTAATCCTGAGTTCATTAAATATTTAGAAGTTGAGAAAGCAAATAGATCTATCGACAATTATATTCTGAATATGCAAAATTCCATCGTGGCTACCAACATTCCCGAATTCATTGAATCTGCTTCACAAACTCTTGGATCATCTGAAGTTGCATCTAGTTCACGAATTCCCACTGAACCTTCCTTTATCCCTAAGATTCCTGTTCAGCCTGAGATTTCTGATCAGCAATCAGCAGTAGTTTCTCCTCCGTCTCCACCGCATACACCTCATTCACCTACTGCTCCCAGTCCTCCTGTTTCTCCGAGACAACAGATTATAAATCCGCCAAGAGTCATGGCAGCCAGATTTTCACCTCTTGCTTTGCCGACCAATTTAGATCCTATGCCTACTGATTACCAGAGCAAGATTCCCATATTTGATGGCACACCACAGAGTATATCAGCTCAGCAGCATATTGTCCGGATGACAGAATTTTTGGACCTGCATGAAATTGATGCAGAAAATGTTTCAATGAGATTGTTTGCCCAGACTTTTGGAGGAGAGGTTCGTAAATGGTTCAGAGCTTTACCGGCCAGAAGTATCAATACATTGCAAGACCTTCAGACACAGTTTTTAGACCGATGGGAGATGAAAAAGGATCCGCTGCAGATCACTTCAGAGTATACAAACATCAAGCGTAATCCTGGTGAGTCCGTTCAGGATTATATCATCAGATTCAATACAGTGTACAATGCAATTCCAGATGACTTAAGACCGTCTAAAAAGTCAGCTCTTCTTAAATTCCCGGATGGTTTTGATCCGGAGATGGCTTATTCACTACGCGACAGAGATCTGCCTACCTTAGAAGATATGCAGAAGATTGCCGTTAGTGTTGAGGCAAATCTGAACGATAAGAGAGCACGGTTGAAAGCAGAGAAAAGAGTGACTATAAAAGAAGAGCCTTCCACATCTACATCCGAACAACACTTGCTTCGTGAGATGGAAAAAATGTTCAAAAGGATGACACTTGACAAACCAGAAACGCAGATTCGGAATCCAAACTACCGTGGCCAGCAGCAGCCACAGTTCAGAATTAAGCAGCGTGAACAAAGACCACAAGAGCCGGCAGCCCAGCAGCAGATTAAAACACCTCTTTTGCAGAATTTTGTGAGTCAAGATTCAGACGATGATGATGATGTAGTAGGTGAGAAAAATCATTTCTTTACTCCCGACGATCTGCCTATTTACATTACTGAGGATGAAGAGTATGGAGAAAGTTCATTTGCACAGAAAGATGAGGATTTCATTTTAGCAAATGATGCAGATTTAGAGGAAGAATCAGATGAATATCAAAGAGGATATCTAAATGCTTTGTCCGCTCAACAGAAGCAATACTCATTGAGAAACCGAGATGTGCCCATAAATCCAATTCAGAAACGAAAAGAAGCTTCAGCACCAAAGGCAGATTCACCGATACCACAGAAGAAAGGAAAAGAGACAATTGATCCCGCAGCTAGTAAAGTATCATCAACAGAAAAGGTAAATCAGCCAAACATAGTGAAAGACAAGGCTGAAAAGAAGGAAGTTCCGGTCAAAGAGGTAGAGAAAGTTTCAGCATTTAGTTTGGAAAATGAAATTTCCAAATTAAAAATATCTATTCCTTTGACAGAGATCATGAAGAACAGCAGCTACCGCGGTCAAGTCTCCAAAATTCTGAACTTTGATCCAATGTTCGATACGGTAAATATTGAGGATGATCAGCCAGAATTGATTTTTGGGCCTGCGTTAGATGGTGAGTCCCTTGACAGTGATGTTCCTCCCTTTTATATCAGTTTGAGGTTGCATGAATATGTTTTGCACAATGCCATGTTCGATTCGGGTGCTTCGCACAATTTGATGCCAAAGGCGATCATGGAAAAGTTGGGACTAGACATTACACGAAAATATCATGATTTGTATTCATTTGATTCCAGCCGTGTGAGGTGTATAGGACTCATCAAAGATTTGGTTGTAAGCTTAGATCAAATTCCAGCAAAGAATGTCTTAATGGACGTGGTGGTGGCGGACATTCCTCCGCGATTTGGTATGCTCCTTTCAAGATCTTGGGGGGAAAAGTTGAAAGGTACACTTCAGTTAGATTTCTCTTATGCTACAATTCTAGTCTTCGGTCAAATGAGAAAGTTATATCGAGAGCAGAAGATGAAATACATGATAACTAGCAAGGAGAAGCCTATCAATCATCCTGTAAATTATGTACATACCGACTTAGAATCGTTTGTTTTATTTGCTGATAGTTTTAATGATATAGATAGTCAATTAGTTCAGGCGGAAGATATACCAGAAATCACTGAGAATTTTAGAGAAGTTCTGCAAAAAGAAAGAAGAGAAAAACAAGCTACTATGGAGCAATCAGCTAAAGACAATGGGCAGCAAACAGAAAAAACAGAGCTGACGCAATTTCAGCATCTAGAGGACGATAAAGATGGTCTTTGGACCATGGATTTTGATGGCGCAGTGGGCAGTGACGGTGCTGGAATTGGTGTTTGGATTCATAGTCCATTTTCCGCTCCGGATAAGGTTCCAAGCAATGTTAGAGTGTGTTCCTACAAGCTTGCATTTGACTGTTCTAATAATGAAGCGGAATATGAGGCTCTAATTGCTGGCCTTAAGATTCTTAAGAAGCTGAAAGAGAAAAATATTGCAGTGTATGGTGATTCAGAATTGGTGATAAAGCAGGTTAAAGGTGAGTTTCAGGCCAAGCATCCTCGCATGAGGGCTTACCGTAATGCAGTTTTAGACATTCTGAAATTATTTTCTGATCATACCTTGACATGTGTGCCTCGCATACAAAATGGTGTTGTTGATGGTCTTGCTAAGGCAGCAAGCAATCTTAAAATTCCAATGAATTCCAGCAACAAATTTGAGATTCATGTGAAACACCGCCCCACCGTTCCAGACAATCAGCGATGTTGGCAAGTCTTTCAGGATGATGAGGAGATTAGTGAATTTCTGCAGAATAAGGGTAAGTTTAAAGACACCTCCATAGATACAGAACATGATGATGGTAATGATGACATACAAATAAACCAAATGGAAGTGTTGCAACTTAAGGATAACATCATTCCTAAGGGATTGATTCCTTTGGAAGAACTGTTTGACCAAGACGATGTAGCCCGCAAACCGACATTGAGGCCGACCGAGAAAGGGGTAGAAGAGGTAAATATTGGGACAACTGAGAATCCCAAGATGGTTAAGTTATCAAAGTCATTGTCACCAAAGGTAAAGGCAGAGTATGTGTTATAGCATCATTTCTCACCTCACATGATTCATGATCGATGGCTTATGGGCACCCATTCCTGCTGCATTCTGGACAAATTCACTTAAAAATAGTGTAAAATCCTCCATACGCGACTATGCCCATGTTTTTCCGCGTGTATACGCGAGTACAGCTAGACTTTTCCGCGTATGCCATTAAAATGATTAAAAAATATATAAAAAATCCCTAATTTCATGCTGGGTTGATGGTTACTCAGGTAGTTCAACCACCCCAGCCTGTGGCCAACTGTTTCTAACTGCTGAAACTACTTGGAGGGACTATAAAAAGCCCTCGTGTGTATGGCCTAAGAGAGAGAGAGAATTATTGATATTATACTCTGTTGGTATTCCCTATCCAAGTCTGATTCCCCGTGCCTCCTGCACTTTCCCAGTTCATTACAGGAAACCCTTGTTTCCTTGAGATATACATCCCTTTATATGTTATCTCGTATGCACCAGTTTGGAAGGAGTCTTAGCGAGGCAAGGGTTGGACGGATCCGGACGACGGTCTGCGAAGGCCTTGGAAGGATCAGGTGATCTCTCCACTTGATTACTTTTGTACGTACTATTTATAATACAGAAGTATCATGCTGTTCCCGAAATAAACATGTTAGTGTATGCTTTTATGTATGAGAATATTTGTTATACAAGCGATAGAAATTGTTGTCTTCATTTTCTGATGCTTTTGCGTGGGATTACTCAGATCTAAAAACATATGACACTAACATCATTCAGCATACTATCCCCATCAAACCAAATTAGAAGCCTTTCCGTCAAAAGTTGAGGAGAATCAATCCAAAGCTGCTACCATCGATTGAAAAAGAGGTAAACATGTTGTATAAGTCAGGAATCATTGTGCCTATCCGATTTTCAGATTGGATATCAAATTTGGTGCCCGTGAGAAAGAAAACATGTGAGATCCGTTTATGTATCGATTTCAGAAATTTGAACAAGGTATCATTAAAAGACAATTATCTGCTGCCAAAAATGGACCATATATTGCAGCGAGTAGTTGGAGCATCAAGGATGTCACTACTCAACAGATACTCAGGTTATAATCAGATTTTAGTGCATGAAGATGATCGTGATAAGACTGCGTTCACCACTCCTTGGGGAACGTTTCATTATGCAAAAATGTCGTTTGGTTTGAAGAATGCAGGCGCCACCTTTCAGCGTGCAATGGACATGGCTTTTGCCAACGAGAAAGATGTATTTTTGGTTGTTTACCTTGATGATTTAACTGTGTTTTCAAATTCTGATGAGGAACATTTATATCATTTGAAAATTGTTTTCCAGAAGTGCAGAAAATATGGCATTTCGCTGAATCCGAAGAAGAGTCTTTTTGCCATGGATGAAGGCAAGCTCCTTGGCCACATCATATCGAAAGATGGCATTCGAGTTGACCCTGCACGTGTTGAAGCCATACAACAGATTGAACAGCCCCGGAACAAGAAAGAAATACAGTCATTTAATGGTAAAATGAATTTTCTGCGTCGTTTCATTCCAAATCTTGCAGAGCATCTTAGAGAAATCACGAACATGCTGAAAAAGGACAGTCAGGTAAAGTGGACAGAAGAAGCGGTGAAATCATTTAATTTGGTAAAGTTAGCTCTTTCCTCAGCCCCTATTTTAATCAGCCCCGAATACACACAGGACTTCATTTTGTTTTCATTTGCTTCTGAGCACACATTGGCAGCTGTTTTAATGCAAAAAAGGGATGGAGTTGAGAAGCCCATTGCTTTTTTCAGTCGGATTATAAGGGACGGAGCATTGAAATACAACATTATTGAGAAACAAGCACTTGCGCTTGTAAAGGCCTTGAAATATTTCCGCGTGTATATACTGCATTCCCACATTATAGCATACGTTCCTAACGCAGTGGTTAAAGATGTTTTGGTACAGGCAGATCCAGAGGGAAGACGGGGTAAGTGGATCGCTGCGTTGTTAGAATACGATGTGGAGATTAAACCGACCAAGCTGATTAAAGGACAAGGACTCGCCAAGCTCATGGCTGAAACAAATCTGCATGCTCTAGATATAAATTTGATTGTTGCCATGTCCGATGAAGATGAGGAAAGTACGTCAGTTCAGGTATCTGATATTTTTGTTTCTCCCCCTTGGTATGCTAACATTTTATACGTTTTTTGATAATTTCCCGATAAATTATCTATGTTGTGTGTGATTGACCATGATATTGTAATTGGCGATTGTGTTTTAAATCTTTGAAAGATTTGCTGTTTCGATTTTTTGTATTTAACAATAGCATATTGTTAGATCAGGAGAATCCAAGACATACATGTATTTTGTATAATTTCTACATGGTATCGGAGCCAGGTTATCACAGTATTGCGCAGGAGCTGAGTTTGTTGGTGGAAAGAATTTGAATTTGCAGAAAGACTTTCTTGGTGCTATAGTTGATTCAAGATCAAAATGGCTTTCAATGGCTTGAGGTTAGAGTATGCACTCGAGGGCAGCTCAAACTACATTTCTTGGAAGGATAGGATTGAGGCAGTACTTGAAGACAATGGCTTGAAGGAATTCATTGACAATGATGTTCCTAAGCCTGCTTCATTAGATGCTACCAATATTGATGCATGGCAAAAGAAAGTGGTAAAGGCGAGGAGGATCCTGTTGGAGGGAGTACGAGACCACATTGTCTCAAGCCTCCATGGGAAAGCCACACCATATGCTATGTGGAAGGCTTTGATGGATTTATTCCAAAGCAGCAATGACCATAGGAAATTGGCGCTCAAAGATAAACTCAGAAAGATCAAGATGGAAAAGGGCGACAACATTCCAAAGTATCTCACGAAGTTTGTCCAATGTCGGGATGAACTGGGGAGTGTGGTAATAACTGTTGCTAATGATGATTTGGTGAGCTTGGCTCTTTTGGGACTTCCTAAGAGTTGGCACAGTTATGAAGACTCTGTCAACGGATAGGAAAAATTGCCGGATTGGGAACGAATGTGGTCGGATCTGGTGCAGAAGGAGTTAAGGCAGAATACTAGAGATGGATATTCATCAAAGCATGATGATGAAGAGAATTGTGCTTTGGCTGCCAAGGCGAAGAAGGGGAAGGGGAAGAAATTCCATTCTAAATCTGAGTCTAAAGGCAAGAAGCTGGATATATCCAAGGTGAAATGTTTTGACTGTCCCGAACATGGGCATCTTGCTACTAACGTCCACAAAAGAAGAAGAACAAGAAAGCTGCTAGAGCTGCAGATGGTGAGGCCCTTGCCTCGCAATTTGAGCTTGAATTCTCCTTGATCGCATGCATGGTGTCAAGTGCATTGGGATCGGTGTGGTATTTGGATAATGGCGCTTCCTTTCACATGACGGGAGATAAGTGTTGAGTCTCAAAAGTGTTTTCCATATTCATACATATTTCCATTATGTCATTACCATTTAGCTCTCATTTCATAACTATCTGACCTAAAACCCTACATCAAGTAACCATTTTCATAAATATATGGGTTAGGATCCTTGTCTTCCAAAGTTATTTATTTTATGTGTTTAAAGTAAATTTATGACTAGAAACTAGAAAATTAACATAGTTTCATATATCTATTTATGTGTTATGAGTTTTGTGACATGTGTAGGTCAAAAGGAAGCTTCTAAAAGACTTTTATGTGGCCTCCCAAAACCAAATTCGAATTTGAGTGGAGAAGATCATGATATCATGAGGACATGTGTCTCATTTCCTTTTTGTATTGAAACTCTAAGAAGATATGTGTCTCATTTCTTATTTGTATTGAAACTCTAAAAAGACATGTGTCTTATCATTTCCTATTTTGATTGTAACTCTAGAGATAGATGGAGAGATTCATGGACTCTCATTAATGAGATAACTTCTCATATTTTTGTATAAAGAGGGAAAGTTTTCTCCTATCATGGGTGTGTGAAAAATAGGAGAAGAAGAAAAAGGATTATAGAGTGTTTTGTAACAAAGCTTAAGATGGAATGGGATGTAGGTTTGTGAGTTTATCAATAAAGAAGTTCAGTTCTTTGATGCTGTTTTGATTACATCTTCAAGGGGCTAAGGAATTTCACCAAATTGGTAGTAGAGGGCCCTTGCTATTTGAGGAGGTTTCATGCGTTTTCTAGCTAAGTCATTTTAATTTCTGTTTTAGCATCTTTCTTTACTTCTTGTTTTCTAGATTGCTTTCTTAGTTCACAGTCATTGTGTTTCCTTGGGTTCAGTTTATTGAATAATAACGAGTGACTTACAAGTACGATGATTGCTTCAACATTTTATTTTATGTCATAGGAGATCCTCATTACACTGCTATTAATCTCTTTCAAAACTATTCCAATAAACTTTGATTGAATGAATAAGATTCAGTTGTAATGTTTTGAGTTATTAATTGTTTCAACATTTTATTTTATGTCATAGGAGATCCTCATTACACTGCTATTAATATCTTTCAAGACTATTCCAATAAACTTTGATTGAATGAATAAGATTTAGTTGTAATGTTTTGAGTTATTAATTGTTTCAGCATTTTATTTTATGTCATAGGACATCCTCATTACACTACAATTAATCTCTTTCAAAACTATTCCAATAAAATTTGATTGAATGAATAAGATTCAATTGTAATGTTTGAGTTATTAATTGTTTTCATTTCTTGAATCTTCAGTTAAGCCGCAATATCCATGGATTAGGATTTCTTGTTTTCATCATTTCTTAATTAGAAAATAGACTCCAAAAACTTGCAAAAAAAACTCTGCTTTAATTCATTTGACAACATTTCCTTTTCTTCCTTTTAATTATATTTAATCTCATCTTTCTAGTTTAGAGTAGAACACTAAGAATCAAAACATAAAACCCCCAAAACAACAATAAAGCATCAAAACAACGAAGTAAGAAGTAGGTTTCTTAAGCACATATAGTGCACCACACTTCATCAGTTTATTAGCCCTGGTCGATAATTTATGTTAGCAATTTAGGACACTAAATTGACTAAACAATAAGGAACTTTTCAGTGACTTGGAAGAGAAATATCTCCATATGCATATAGATATGGGCAACGATGGATGGTACAGTGCTACTGGGATTGGTACCATTACCTTTCAGAGGGAGTCAAGTAAACCATTTTAATTAAAATATGTTATGCATGTTCCAAGTCTGAAGAAAAATTTGGTCTGAGTCGCAATGTTGGAGGACAGAAGCTATGACGTTGTTTTTAGTGATGGAAAATATTTCCTGCGACGTAAAACAACAGGTCAAGCCAAGAGGATAGGGATTCAAGTTAAGAATATCTACAAGCTAGAGGTGGATTGTTGCACTACCATGATGGGAAAGGTAGAAAAAGTGGTGAGCAGGGATGAGGACGAATTATGGCACAAGCGATTGGGCCATCTTCATCATGGAGCCTTGAAAGTCATGTAGCAAATATCTACTAGAATTCCAATGGGAACACTTTCTCAATTAGATCAGTTCAAGGGTTGCACCATGGGGAAGCATGTAAAGTTCACCTTCCATGAAAAGAAGAACCATGCTTCGGGGGATCCTGAGAGAGTTCACACAGACGTGTGCTGGACCATTCTCAGCTGTTTCCAACAACAAAACATAAGTTCTATGTAAAAAAAATTTATGACTTTTCTCGTAAATGTTGGATATTCTTCATGTAGAAGAAGGATCAAACATTCTCAAAGTTCTGTGAGTTTAAGAAATTGGTGTAGAAAGAGTCAAGGAAGCAAGTGAAGGCTCTTAGGAGCGATAATGGTGGATAATACATCTCTAACCAATTCAAGAACTTCTACAACAAAGAAGGAATTTGAAGAGAACTGATAGCGCCTCATAACCCATAGAAAAATGGGGTAGTGGAGAGGAAGAAGAGAACGATCGTGGGTGCAGGATGAGTGATGTTGCATGATCAAGGCCTACCAATGCATTTGTGGGTGGAAGCATGAAACACTGCGTTTTATGTGCAAAATTGTTGTCCTCATAGAGTACTTGGCATGAGTACACCTGAAGAAGCTTTCACTGGTAAGAAACTTGATGTTTCACACTTTAAGATTTTTGGCTCATCTGTTTATGTGCATGTGACCAAGGACGCCAGGAAGAGGATGGAGCCGACTGCTGAAGTTGGGAATTTTGTGGGATACACAGAAACACCCCATAATTATCGTGTGTATTTTCCTAACAACTGAATTATTGTTGTGTGACATGATATAAAATTCGATGAGGGGAAAGCCATGCGGTTGTCGCTTGAGAGGGAGTTGGACTTGCATGCGGAGGAGGAACTACTGGTTCCCAAATATGAGTCTCAAGATGTGGATCAGCCACATGAGGAGGTTCATGAAGTGGAGGAGTCCTCTCATGTAGAGCCATCCATCAAAACTGGCAGAAGGTGTACCACGGAAGCTGATAGGCTAAGACTTGATGCTGCACAGAATGTAGGAGCCCCTACTTCACAGCACAGACAAAGACAGTCTCTTGACCGATTTATTGGATACATGGCTCTCGTGAGCAAATGTATTGTGACTGAACAATCTTCCTTTCAGAAAGCAGTGCAGGAGCCCACATGGGTAGATCCAATGGTGGAGGAGTATCACTCCATTGTCAAAAGCAGTGATTGGGAAATTGTTCCAAGGGTGATTGATAAATCAGTGGTAGGTTTGAGATGGATCTATAAGGTAAAGCAAGTTGCTGATCATAGTATGGAGAAATACAAGGCCAGATTTTTGGCTCGGGGCTTCTCACAGATCGAGGGGATAGATTATGAAGAGACCTTTGCACCTATCTCAAGGTATTCTTCCATAAGGACCATCCTTGCTCTCTCAGTGTAGATGGGCTAGCACATTCATAAGATGGATGTGAAAAAATTGTTTCTCAATGGGATAATTGAGGAAGAGGTGTACATAGAGCAGCCGAAAGGTTTTGAAATCTTAAAAGAGCTGTGTATGGGCTGAAGCAAGCACCCCGTGCTTGGTACACTGGGATAGACAGCGATTTCACCAGACTGGGCTTTACCAAACTGGGCTTTACCAAAATTGAATTAGATGCAAACCTATACCAAATTTTGGTGGAGGGTAAGATTTTAGTCATTGTTCTTTATGTTGATGATTTAATATTGAGTGGTGATGAGCATTTGATACACTCATGCAAGGAGGATCTTGCAAAGGAGTTCGATATGAAGGATATGGGTCTCCTTCATTATTTCCTTGGATTAGAAATATGGCAGCCTATTAATCATCGCAATTTTTAATCGTTTAAATGACTATTTGCTTTGTCCAAGATTTCTAAATGTAATTCAAGAATCATGTGAGTTCTAGAAATCTCCTCAAAGAGAATTTTTCATTATCCCACTTCCATGTCAAAGCATGGTTAATCTATCACCCGGGACAGACCAAATCCTGAACCGATGTCCCACACTCTCACTATAGTTTGCCACCTGCCTAGAACACTATGTCTCTGTTTGCCTAAGCCCTCTATTTTCATACCTTATTTCGCCAAGTAGACCAAACTTTTTCCCCTGCTCACCAAGTGCCTCAAGCAATGGTGATGTCAAAACTCCCTTTCTAAAGCCCTCTAAAGTAAAAAAAATTTTCTAGTTGTCTAGGATGGTAGTGCATAATAGAGTGTCAAAAACCTTGTCTCCTCATCCAAACCCTGATTCAAGTTTTCAGTAAAAAACCTATGCCAAGGAAATTATCATAAGTCAAATAGGGTCACCTAGGTTATGCACTATCATGGTTCTAAATTCACTGTTTCCACAAGTATTCAAGGGTAAAGTCAAGAGAACACAAGGGTGAGGCTTGTAATTATCCAAAGAACATCAAAAGACCTCCAAAGGTATCCTCTTGATCAAGCAGTAAGCCTGCAAAGGAACAATTTACCATGCCCAAGAATTTCTGCAGAAATGTTTTGTAAATGGTAAAACAGCATAACAAAGGCAAAGAAGGAGACCTAAAAAAACTCATAAAGGCATCCACAGCTGGTAGCAAGATACAAACAGACTTAAATTTTACAAGGAAGAACATGATCTCATGAGAGAGTGTTATGAAGTACTGCCCATCAAAAGTTCCATGCAGGTTGTAAAAGACAATGGCACATAAGCAACACTGTACATCAATCAAAAACATCATTAAAGGGTTTTTTGGTTTCAAACATGAAACTTGTAGAGGGACAACTTCCCTTTGCTTGCATTTCTTGCAAAGAAGACCAAAAAGCCATCATATTAGCCATGAGGTAAGGTAAAAAAGGAGTGTCATCATGAGAAGATCATTCACAACCTAGAAGAAAGCTGCAAGGTATGTGTTTGTTGGGAATCAAGATTCATGACTGTTTTGACCAAGTAATAGAGCAATGCTAAGGCTACAAAGGCAAAGAACACCTAAAACCCTTCAAAATATCATTGAAGTCATTTTAGACATAAAATAGTGAGTTTGATAAGTGTCTTTTTGACAACTCAGAAGATAACACTATTTGTTTTTTTGAAGTATCCCTAAAAACTCAGAAGCTTGGGAAGATAGACAAAGAAGGTCAAAGTAGTGACCAAGAAACCTCCTTCATCACAACATATGGTTTCAAGGGTTTTTCCAGCTACCTTGTATGGTTTGGCAGACAAGCACTATTCTACACAAGGTTAAAAAGAAGAATGTTTTCAAATACGGAAATTTCAGATTCAAAGGCCTCTTTCTCTAAAGAAAATCTAGAGACATATTCTAGTGGAAAAAAGAGACAAACATGGGTCATCATTGATAAGGGGAGTTGTACAAACTTCAAAAAGAAACAGTGAACTAAAAATAAACAGATATACCCCTGGTTTATAATAGAACAATGAAACTGCCAACAAGGACCTCTTTGTCAAAGGACTATTCTACAAAAATATGACGAAGACATAGACAACACTTCACAGAGCTGGAAAAGGTGTCTTTCCCAAAGAAATAATGACAAGGTCAAAGGAAAGAATGTTTCAAATACAGAATGACAGTCAAAGGGAGAAATGGAAAAGATAATGAGTTTGTTGTGTATAGGTTTTAAAAGTTCAAAATAGTTCTTTTTCCAAAGTACAGGCTGAAAGGCATGGGCTTGGTGTCTTCAGGAAGATTGTCAAAATTAATGAGAACCTTGAGAGGCCTCCAGTAGTGTAAAAAGAATAATTTTTTAATCAAAACATCACCTACAAGACCAAAAAGGGCTAAAAACACAGTGAGAAAAAATTGAAAGGAAATTAACATTGTAAAAGTGGGTTTGGTTTCAAATTTATTTTTTAAAGAAAGTTTTAAAGGCCTTTTGGATACTTCCCCCCGCACCATTTTTCATCTCCAAGCCAAAGGAAGCCATTGAGAGAAGGTTTCGAAAGTTTCTGAGGAAATCGGTGAAGTTTACAGGTGCTACGCACCTGGCTCTCGGCGCTACACATAGGAGGGGTGGCCGCAGTGTTATTTAACACTGCGTTGCGCACCCAGAGCCTGACGATATGCTCCTGGGATGGTGTTATGCACAGACAGAGCAAGTGCCCAAAATTGTCGGTTACGCACATGCGTTACGCTCTTGAGAGCCCAACTGGCCCGACTCCTGCCTGTTACGCACTGGTGCTATTCACCAGTGTTACGCACAAGCGAAGTTTGTCTAAAATTGCTAAAAGGAGCCAAAATTTCAGTTTTTCACCTTCAAAGCTTCTACAAAAGTCAAGACACAAGGTTGGTGGTTTATTCTCTTGCCTCCAAAACTTTAATTTTCCTAGGCAAAGAGATGTTTAAAGGCTAAATTAAACCAAACCCTAGGTTGTCTAAAGAATCAATTTTAAATATCTTTGGTTAGGGTTCTCAAAGGAGAAAACTACTATGTATGCTAGAGGAGACTGAGTGAAAGAAAACACACCTCTGAAAAAGTTGAACACACTCCTGAAAAGATTCATATTTCCTTCATTTTCACAAATTTTCCCTCACTTCACTCATTACCATCCTTTGACCCAAAGGCCCTCAAACAGTTTTCAAAAAAATCCTTCTATGCTAAAAGGACCAGCCACCATGTCTGAAGCAGAGATTCACACCAACAATGATGAAATTCAAAGACCTACCGAGCCTCATTACAAGGGAGGAAGGGCCAATAGGTTTGATCCCTTAGACACCATTCAAATTACCTCCTCTCCCATGATCCTTTCACACTTTCAGGATGTTGGGTGTTATCAGTTTTGTGAAAAGGTCAAGCAAGTCAGAAGCCGCTCCAACTTGACTAGATTGTTTGTCATTGGCTTACAAAATCACCAAGTTGACCTAGCCGGAGTGAAATTTTAACTCTCATTTGAATCCATTTCCAAAGGAACAGGTATACCAGACATCGGTGAGATATGGTTTAAAAAAGGGAAGTTGGAGTTGAGCTACTATGAGCCCTACCTAAAACCAACCTGTCAACAATGCTGCAAGGTTGTTTTTCCTTTTTCCCACTTGCTAGAGAGGTATGCCTTGCTGATGAAGCAAATTATCAGATATTTCACCTGTGAGGGGAGATACTCCAGGATTTAATCATATCATATAAGGTTACTAATTCACTTCACCAAGGTCAAAATAATGAACCTACTATACTACCTTTTTCGGAGCATTGACAAGATGGCCTCACTTGTCAAGAAAAGAATTTATGACCGCCAAATGCTGAGCCTTTTCCACCACTCCTTGATCAAAATGATTGTCTTACACCAGTTGGAGTAGAAAAGTATCCCTTGGGAATTCTTCATCTCACATGATGTGTCTACAAACCCCCAAGCCTTCATTCAGCAGAATTTACCCTCCACTTCACAACCACCTACCTCCACTCCTCCATCATCTCTCCATGTGCCTTCTCCACAAAGAAATTCACCCCCTGTCCCTTATCCTAATGTACCAAGTGAAGAAGTTGACAGTGGCTCTAATGATGAGAAAACATATGACAATAATGAGGAAGAGGATAGTGAGGTAGAAGCTGAGATAGATGAAGATAATGAGGAAGAGGACAGTGAGGTAGAAGCTAAGGAAGATGAAGAAGACAAAGAAGAGGACAACAGTGAGCAAGAAAGTGATAATAACCACAACAAACAAGAAATTGATGACAACAGAAATCAAGAGAAAGATGTAAGTGAGACAAAGGTTGAAAACATTGAAGCAAATGTAGAGCTTGATGAAGAATATGGGACATAAACATAGTGTGAAGGAGAGGAACAAAAGAGTGATGATGACTAAGAAGAGGTAGCCTCTCAAGAAGGAAAAAATGAGCTAGAAAATAGAGTTAAAATCACTAAGCCCCGTGATGAGCAAAAGGGCCAAAACAATGGTTCTTATGATTAGGGAGATGACACTAAAAACACATACGAAGACAGTAGGGAGGAGGCACATGAAGGTAATAAAGGTAATAAGCAAAGCAATGATGAATTTGAGCATGACAGTGAAACCAATCACAGTGACAAAGGCACTGAATTAAATGAGATAAGTGAATAGGATAGTGGTCAGTTTGAGAGTCAAGATGACAGTGAGGAAAATAGTGAGAAAATCAAGGATGATGATGAGTTCAAAAGTCAAAAAATCAGTAACCCTATGGAGCATCAAGTGACTCATGAAATCAATGAAAAAGATGACAAGGCTTGTGGAACCTCCAAAGGTAGAGACACCATCATAAAACCTCTCACATGCACCTATCACAGAGGCATAAGAGATGTGTTTGCTGCTTCAAAAAGGCAAAGGGCCATCTCTCCTCCAACTATCAAGCATCAAGACAAAGGAAAGGGAAATATGGACAAAGGTGAGTAGAAGGTATAGGTAAGAAGGAGCAAAAGGATCAAGAAGACTTCTCAAGGATGTCAATTCATTGATCTAGACAGTGATACTGAGGACCAAGAGATGAAAACTAGGTTGCTCCTCTTGGAAAAATATGCACAACTTTAGGAATGGGAAAGGGTTTTTGATATGGATCAAAGTGTCATCTAATACTACAAAGAGGAACATAAGCATTTCAAGGATCTCAAGAGGGGCATTGCCCTACAAAAGAAAATGGCCAAACATTATGCAAGGAAAAGCATGCTTACTAGCACCAAGCTAAAGAAGGCCCTCATTGAACTAGAAAACCTAAAAAGAGCCAAAGTGCATGACAGCCTTGGAGTCTTGGCTGAGGCTTCTCAACAAGTGTCCAAAATCTGTTGAGGGGTATATCCACCAATTTTGAGGCAAATTGGACAACATTTTGTTTTTTCCAAATTTTGACCCCTAAGAGCGCAACACCCTAGGCGCTACACACAATTTGGTGCATCCTCAGCTCTCAAAGTTTACATTTTTGGATTTTTCACATCACCAACAGTCTACTCACCAATTTTCAGATCATTTGGAGCATTTTTACTCCCTCAAAAGGTCAAAAAAGTAAACAATTTGACCTTTCTACCTCCTTTTCACACCATGTGTTACGCACAGAGCAGTGTTGGGAGATTTGATTTTTGAGCAGGTAAATGGAATCCACTCAGCACAATGCAAACATTTTTGGAAATTATACTCATCAGGCTTTCCAACGAGCCATCACAGAGCCAAATCCGGTATCGGGAAGACCTCCAAAAGACTGCTGCAAAGGGACCTATTTTTGTGTTACGCACCTGGAAAATTTTCACTGTTTGACACATGTGCTACGCTCCTGTGGCTTAGAAGGAAAAATGTGCGTTTGGAAATTTTTCTTAGGCATGTCAGGCCTAAAAGTCAATTTTATTTCCATTTATAGTCAGAAAAGATATTTATTTAGATATTTTTGTGCCTTGGGCTTTGCAAAGCCTCAAGGACAAGTTAGGATATCTCTCTTTGGCCAATAGGCTTCTAGATGCTCTAGTAGGCTCTCCCCTCCTCTTTTGTTATATAAGACATGAGGATTCATTGTAAACGGTTGGGAATTGATGTGTTTAAGAGCAATACATGGTTTTATGAGCTTGGACAAGATATTGGTTTTATGAAGTGAATGAATGGCTTGTGTGGCTTGATGTTGGAGAAGCTTGCTTGCAAGATTCCATAGCTTGGTGAATGGTGATGTTTTCCTAACTTGTTAATGTTTTCTTGTCCTCATTTTGTTTAAGTCTCCTTGGTTGCTATAGATCAGAAAAGTATAGGTTGAGATATGCTCATGGAAGCACCTCAAACCTCCTGTTTGCTATAGTTTTGATGTTTTCTTCTTTTAGTCATCTTAAGGAATTCTTGACTACTCATTAGGCCCACTAAAACTTGTTTTTGTTTCATCAATGGTAGTATGTTAGCTTATAAATATGATTCATGGTATGCCCTGCTTATTTAAAGTTTTCAAAACCCTATTTTGAAGCTTTTCTCTAGAATACTGATTGATTAGGTTAATAGAAAAGGTATTTTTTCGATCTTTCCCTTTGCCCATGCTTACCAACTTGTTTCAAAGTTCCTGATAGTTTGATATATGATGTTTAGGAGTTACCTCTCCATATATTGAGTTTTTTGTTTATCTTATGTGTTTTCTCAAAAAGATGAAGGTGAATTTCTAAAGTTAGGAGTTCTAATGCTTCTATGTATCACCGGAATGTTCATCTTACATGTTTATCAATTTGAGTATTGTTCATAAAGATTAATGGTTTGTCCTACCTCGTGAGGTATTTCTCTCAGACTATATATGTTTAAGACCTCTTAGTTTTTCCCAAACTTAATGTTCATTACACCTCATACATCACCCAAAGGATCCATTAACCTTGCTAAATCAGCCCTGCAATACACTCTGCTTCATCATTTAGACACCCTTGACTTCATCTAACCCCATAGCCCTATTGATTTGACAGCCTCTCATTCCACCTATCCTACTTAGTCATCTTACCCCAACCCAAGACAAACAAACAAAACAAAAAAACAAATTTCACTTAAAAACTAGCCTAAAATCAATCATCCGAAGTGAACAAGCACACATCCTTCTCGCACAATAGAGAGAACCCTCTTAGTCCAGGAAGGCTAGGTCCTAGACTCCAAACATTGGTTTGATGTTACCTGTCATTTGGTCAGAAAATTTTCCAAATCATGGGACCATAGCACAAGAAAGAAGATACAAGTTTTTGTGTCTCAAGGAAAGTATGCAAGGGAGATACTGGGTAAGTTTCACATGGAGGGTTGCAAACCCATGGATACTCCTCTTCCAGGAAACTGGAGGAAAGAGGATGCTACTTCTGGAGAGGTAGTGGATGCTACTGTCTATCGACAGTTAGTACGTTCGTTAATGTATCTAGTGAACATGAGACTGTGATATTTGCTATAGTTATCCACTGTCTGTTCATGGTTAAGCCTA
>JAXQQM020080719.1:0-180916 GCA_034641835.2 Pinus albicaulis | reverse complement strand
TGTTGCAAATCATGCAACACTATAGTCACAACTGATAGTCACACTGCTCTTTCACCTACCTCTTCACTGGTCTCCACTGAAACTGTCCATGCACTGTAGTTAACCGATGTATTCTTTAGTTGATTAATGAGTTAATAATTAGTGAATTAATTAATAATTAATTCACACCACTCTCACTAGTGTATCAATCAGTTAGACCAGATACAACTAGCTCAACTATGTTTAACTCAGTTAAACTGAACACAACTCCATCAACTACCTCAATAACTCCACCAAACTCTGTCACATGAGTTCTAACTGAAGTATCCATGCAATAGCTCCACTTAACCCTCAGAAATAGCGTAATTCCTTCTGTTAGCTCCTGTGCCACATCTGTGCACTTAACTGAAGTGCTCCAAGAGAATAAGATAATGTTTATAGTCCAAATATTATTAAGAGCTAATAATATTCGACATATCTATTTTTAGACTAGCAGTCTAAAAATAGACTCCACCCAATATGTCTAAAAATAGAAGTCCATCTATTTTTCCAACTTGACCAACCATCCACAAATAGCATCCTGCAACTCATAGAATATGATCAACATGTCTAAAAATAGACTTTGCGACAAAAATCACCTGTGTGGGCACCACCTAGTTTAGGTGATCACTTTCCAACTAGGATCAGGAATGATGTTTCAGGATGCCTCCTTCACTGTTTCTTGTTGCAATCTTCAACAAAATTTCCATCCTAAATAAAATGTTCACTTACCTGAAATATTTGTTTTCTGAAACTGTAAACTATTTGTCATTGGCTTCTTTCTTATTATTCCCATTTTCCATCATTCAACAGTGTTAATCACTTTTCATTCAAACGAGGTAATATAAACAACTACCGTTGAAAATTATTTGGGGTTTAACACTCCGTAAGTCAAAATGATTGACTTTGGAGAAAGCTACTATGAAATAGTTGAAAGGAAGAGAGACAAGGAATGATGTTTACTATAGTAGCTCGACCTAAATATTTGAATGGTATATGATTTCAAATGCCCTTTTCATATTATTGATATAAAAATATGGAAAAACTAGTAGGTGTGACAATATGAACAATAGAAGAAAATAGCTAGCATTAGAGGAATTTTGAGGTCTAAAATGGGCCTCCTAAGGAAATAATAAAATAATAGCTAAACCAATAAAATAATATTTATGAATTTTCAATTCACTTTTTGCATCAAAATCCATGTAACCATGGTTAAAATCAATTCAAAAGTTGTACCAAAATAAAATTAATAAAAAAATTGTATTGATGTGACTATAAATAAGAATAAGTTTTTAAGGAAAAAGTCATTATCATTGAACAACTAATGCATTTGTCCTTAATTTGTACTTAAATAATTTAAAATAAAATAAAATATAAATTCATAAATTCTTAATTATATAATATACTATTAATTAAAATTTATATTATTTTAATTATATAATAATATGTAATTACTAAATTTTATATAACATGTAACATGTAGGGATATACATTGTTTCATTCAAAAAATATGAAATATGAAATAAAAATAATAATATTTTATTCAAAAAATATGAAATGACATTTATTATGAGTACTTTACTTTATGAATTTAAAAATACTTAGAGCATTACCATGGATATACATTGTTTCTTTCAAAAAATATGAAATGACAATAATAATATTTTATTCAAAAAGTATGAAATGGCATTAATTATGAGTACTTTACTTTATGACTTTAAAAGTACTTAGAGCACTGCCATGGTTAACCATGAGTTTGTATCCACCATTGAGAATGTGACAAGTAAGTACCTTTAACTCAAGCAATGCCACCTCAACCATTAGGGATGATGTCATCCCCTAAAATGTGATTGGTTCTCATAAAGTGAATTTTGATTGTACATTTTCCTTAGGAGGCCCATTTTAGACTTCAAAATTCCCCTAATGCTTGAGATTGATCATAGTAAAGATTGTTTCTAATTGACTACATTCTATTATTCTCATTTTCTATCATTCAACATTGTTACATTGTCACTTTTCATTCAAAATTCTTATTTCATTATTTTCCATCATTCAAGTTACTAACATTCTCTCTCATCTCAACAAACTGAGTTAATTAAGCAAATATAAAATTAAATTGACCAAATTAATCTTAGACATATTCAACATATTTAAAATTATCAGAATAATTAGATGTTCAACAAATTTTGTATGACCATGCATGACTGAAACCAACCTAGATCCATCTTAACTCTGGATGTATCAAGCACCGAGAGGGATCAAATCTCTCATGGTGCAAACATTTCCTCTAGTTTTACACTAAAGAAAAAGGTTTGCACCTTGAGAGATTTGATCCCTCTCGAGGCTTGATAGATCCGGAGTCAAGATGGATCTAGGCTGGTGTATATAGACATGTATATTTTTGTAATGGGTTTTTTATACTTTTAATTTGATTATCAATAATTTAGTTAGTTTTTTTTCTCTTTTAATTAAATTGATTAAGTGGAAAAAATGTCATATGAGTGAGCGTAGTATAAAGTGATTTATGATTTTTTAAGTGTGTGTCGTATTGATAAGCCATGATATTGTCTCTTAATATTGTAACATAACTTATTTATATATTAAGCATATTCATGGTAAAATGGGGCTAAATATCCATAGTTAACAATCCCGTTCCATATATTTTTAAATTGTATATATTTATAAATTATATATTAATAATAATGATGATATTTTTTGTGAATAATTTTTTTTAAAATTTTAACAAAACAAATTACATATAAAATAAGTCTTATGATGCTTATTAGTCCTCGTCAAGGCAAAACTCCACTAATCCATAATTTTGATCTAAATACTATATTTAAGGTTTCATTTTACAATGAGATATGCTTCTTTTTCAATTTGATTAAAAAAAACTATTTTTGAAAATATGGTTAGTCTATAAAATGAAAATTTGATTTCTTATAATAGCATATAGACTATACAAAATATTTATTCTTTATAGATTATTCTTGGGTAATTTTAGTGGTCTGCAAGTGTGTAACCGTTATCTAAAATCACCTAAATTCACCATCATATTGATTATATTAATCCCATATAGGTTCAAGAATCTACAAAAGGTAGGTAATAGTTTATAAAAAAGAAAATAATTATTTCTAAAACATATTATTATTTTTAGTAAATATTTTTTTTTAATTAATTAAAAAGAATACAAACACTTTTATCATTTGATGAAACTAGGTCAAAATTCTCTACATATAATGTAATAGAAACTACATATCATGGAAGCATAGGCGACATATAATATAGTCGATACTAAAGTTCTTAATTCACAAGAAAGATAATTGATTTTTTAGTTTTTAATTTGCCGGAAATGTAAGTGGAATGTAAGAAACAAGTATGCAACAACTAAACCTTTGAATGACACAACAAAGTAATCATTTTTGCATAATGCTCAACATCCATGGATCTTGGTGCAAAGATTTGGATTGTATGCTTCATTAGACTATCATAATAATTTTATGAGCAGTTCTTATATCTCTCATGGTTCAAGTTCATTTAATTTTGTGTAAATGAAGTACACAAAATCACTAAGATAAGGTCATAAAGTTTCAATTCAAATAAATTCATACATATTTTTTTTTTTTTTTTTGTAATCACTTGGTTTAGGCTAATAATTAAGTAATATCTTTTTGTAAATATGTAATAGCTTTTTGTAAATTTTTGGGACAAGGACTATGCTTCCATGCAACCTTTGTTGTAGATGCTTTTGGAAATCATGTGTTTCATACTGTATTGTATCGAAAGAAATATAAAGGTATTAGCTATTTGTATTTTTTTTAAAATATTAATAATGTTGAATAATTAAAATGTCAGTAATTTATTTGTTATATATTTTGGATCTTTTATGGATATATTTTTCTACAAAATTTGTTTGTATCTGGCAAAGATTTGTTTGAATCACAAGTTTTGAGCATTCTAGGAATTTTTCAGGGCGTTGAATTTATATATTTTGTCAAAAACTCTTTTTAAACAACAAAAGATAATGACTTGACCCAAAACTCCAAAATGTATAATAGTTAAACAACATAGTTAAAATGTATATTGAAAATAAAAATATTTTAGTTCAAGTGGTTAATTGTTTGGGTGTCAATTTTTTTAAGTTACCAATTATTTATAAATTCTCATTCTCATTAAGAAATTATTTATATTAAGTAAAATAATTAAACTAACGTATCATAGTTGTTATTAGTTGTAATAATTTAAATTTTAAAATATTTAAAGTTTCATTTTTTTATATTTAGATGGATGATAGGATTTAACCTCCACAAAATATTTTAAAATATTTTTAGTAATATACACAAATTAAAGTTTGAGATTTATCTCCAAAGTAGTTATGTCATTTTTTCTTTTTTAATTGAATTAATTAATTTTAAAAATGTCATATAAATAAGTCTCATATGAAGTGAGTTATGGTTTCTTGGGCATGTGGTAATGATATGCCATGGTATTGTAACAAAGAGCATTTACAAGTTAAGGATACCCATGACAAAGTGATAGTAAATCTCCATGATTAATTATTCCATAATTTTTTAAATGTATATATGTTTAGCTTATATATTAATTATTTTTAACAATTAATAATAATAATAATAATTTAAAATGAATTATAATTTATTTTATTTTTATAATTTTATTAATTCCAGAGATTTGATATTTATAGTTTTTTGATGTGTATTATGGGTTGATGCCTATTAATATCTACCATTCATTTAAATTTTTTAATATTAATTATAGAATTGAAACCTATATATATTTATAGGCTATTTTGAATAAATTTAATAATTAAAAAACAACTCCATTTTTTTCTTAGCTTCCCTTAGTAGTTACAAACAATTCATAACAAATAAGAACCTATACCATAATCCATAAACTCGTAACATAACAAACAAGAACCTATACCATAATCCATAAGTTCATAACCTAACGAACAACATCCTATACCATAATTGATAATCCATGATTCACATTGTATTGAGAAATCATAACAACCCCACTTTTCCCTTAGCTTCCCCTACCAACTACAAATAGTTCATAACATAAAAAACAAGAACCTATACCTTGTTGGAAAGGCAGAGGATATAAAACACGAATAACACAAATAATTCACGCACAAAAACACACACGAGCCGCGTCTCTTCTATGGATCACACAAAATTCAATATAATAACAATCAACCCGGTGAAGGGTATTTAAATGTTTTCGACTAACGACTCACCTAATATAACTTAACATGCACACATTTACCAAATTCATCTATCACATAACTCGACTAACTCAACATTCACTTAACTCAATCTCTAAATCTTCATGAGGAAGTTAATTATAGAAATTTAATACAAAATACATGTATTGCCTGGATTATCCTAATCTAACAATGTATTAAGGTTAAATATTGAATCGCTTCTACAGATATTTTGCGGAATTAAAAACAACATAGTTTCCAATCACATGAAGCAAAGAAGAATAGATCAAAACCAGAACACCAGATATTCCTGGGGAAAGCTTGCTGCTCAATACCCCTCTATCATATATTGTATATTCCACAAGGAATCATGAAAAAATTACATACAAAACTCTTCTCACAATATCCCTCAGTACATCAACTAATTGTCTCACACTGTCATACAAAAATTGGCAAATCCCTTAGCCAATTTACTGCCTCCAGACAGTCTAACTCCACTGCGCAATCCCTAATGGTAAAGAAACCTTGAATGATTGATTCTAGCCTGTCTTGATTGCACAATCCTCATAGGCACATCCAACGTGTGTGTGGTTTCATGTGGGCAACCGATAATGTCAAAACTGATAGTCAATTTGTCCCTTTCACCTACATCTCAACTGGGTCTCCACTGGATCTAACATGCATGTAGTTAATAGTAGTATATCTTCAGTTGCATGTGAGACCACTGAGTGTGAATTAATTAATAATTAATTCACTTGATCTCTCACTAGTGTATCTTCAATTACAACTAGCACAACTGAGTTTAACTCACTTAACTGAGTTAAATTACTTTACAACTTTCATAACTACACTTCCAACTCTGTTACAACTAGAATCATTCAGTTACAACTAAGTCAACCTGCAAGTCTGACCAACCAACCTCTTAACTTGAAATTCCATTAGGCAACTGATTTTACACTTCAGTTAACTATTTCCAAGTGCTCATTGAGAATATATTATTGTTTATTGTCCAACTAATATTAAGGGATAATAATAGTTGACATGCATTTATAAATAGACATGCAATCTATAAATAGAGCTTGCACATACATCTATAAATAGACCTCATATATAAATAGAATTTTCTCATCCATCTATAAATAGACATCCACCTAAAAATAGCCTGTGTGGGCCCCACCTAGTGTATGTGCTTAATTTTCACTAGGATCAAGGATGCTGTTTTCGGATGCCAATTTCACTGTTTCTTGTTGCAAACTTCAACATTAACTAGCTATTTTAACACTCCCCCTTAATTACGATCGCTAAACTAAAACATGATTCAAGACAACTCAAACATGTCTGTCAGTCAATGTCTCGGCTAGGCTTACAACACCCAAGTTTCTTTTGTGAAACTCAAACACATATTTTTCTCATGACTTAGTAAATATATCAACCAATTGATCTCTATATTTACAATGATTCAAGTGAACTTCTCCATTGCTCATAAGTTCTCTAATAAAGTGATATATAGTATCAATATGCTTGCTCTTTTGATGAAACACACTATTATTGGATAATGCAATCGCTGAGCTGTTGTCACAATATATTGTTGTTGGTCATTTTTGTTTCTGCTTGAGTCCATCCAATACTCTTCTTGACCATATTTTTTGACATGCTACTGATGTTGTTGCTACATATTTTGCTTCTATTGATGATAGTGTCACAATGGGCTGCTTCTTAGATGCCCATGAAATCACACCTGAACCAAGATGGAACACATAACTGGAAGTGCTCTTCCTATCATCCAAACTACCTGCAAAATCACTATTTGTAAATCCAATCAAATATTTCTTTTCTGTACTTGCATACATTATACCACAATATCTAGTTCCTACTATGTATCTCATAATTCTTTTTCCTGCACTCCAATGTGTGTCTTTTGGAGTCTCCATAAATCTGGAAATCAAACTTACTCCTTGTATAATATCTGGGCTTGTAGCTATGAGATACATGAGGTTGCCAATTAATATTTTTAGTAGATTTTGATTGACATCTAATCCTTCATCATCCTTGCTTAACTTTTTACCTGTCGCAATTGGTGTAGGGACAGGTTTGCAATTTTCCATCCTGATTTTTTTTAGCAAATATCTAGCATACTTATCTTGGAAAATAAAAATTCTTTTTTTAGATTGCTCAACTTCTATGCCAAGAAACAATTTCATGAGACCAAGATCTGTCATTTCAAATTCTTTCATCATGACTTCTTTAAATTCATCTAACTCAAGATCCCCTATAAAAATCATGTCATCAACATATAAGCAAACAATCAAAATCTGTCCATGCTCATTTACCTTTTTGTACAAGGTAGGTTCAATGTTGCTTATGCAAAATCCATTCTTAATCATGTAGTTGTCGATTCTACTATATCATGCTCTAGGTGCTTGCTTCAATCCATAGAGCGCTTTCTTCAACTTGTAAAATTTATCTTCTTTACCTTCAAATTCATAACCTGGAGGTTGTTGCACATAAATTTCTACTTCTAGAATTCCATTCAAGAAGGCTGATTTCACATCCATCTGATATACTTTCCACTTGTTCTGATATGCTATGGATAGAACTACTCTTACAGTATCCAATCTGGCTATCGGGGAAAATATGTCTCCAAAATCTATTCCAGGTTGCTGTGAGAATCCTTTTGCTGCAAGTCTTGCTTTAAATATCTAATTTCACCTTTCTCATTCAAATTTGTCTTGTACACCCATTTCACACCAATGAGGTTTTTATCCTTTGGAAAATTAACCAAATCCCATGTATCATTATTTTCAATAGCTTCAATTTATTCATCCATGGCTTGCATCCAAATTTCATCTCTGATTTCTTTTTCAAATGAAGAGGGTTGGGATGACAACAATGTGAAATTTTAACTAACATCCAAATCATCATAAATATCTTTTAGACTTCTTGTATTTCTGTTACCATTGCTTGATTCATCACCTGGTTGGCTGCTAGGAGAATTCTGGTCTATTGATATGCTTGAAGATCCATGCTACTCTGAAAATCTTGGAGTCCTTAATATTGTGACTATGTTTGGTGTTTTCTCTTTTGATTCTTGCAGCTCATTTTCTGCTACATCATCCTCTTCCATCAATGGTGCTTGTGCATCCACTGTTTTGTCTACAGTTCCATTCCATGACTCTTGTTCTTTGAACTCAAAATTTCTGCGAATTATGGTCTTCTTGGTGACAGGGTTATACAATTTGTAAGCTTTTGACTGCTCACTATAACTAGTAAATATGAATTTTTCACTTTTATCATCCAATTTTCCTCTTATCTTCTTAGGCACATGTGCATAGACTACACATCCAAAAAATATGAGATGAGATACGCTGCATGGCATACCTGACCATGCTTCTTCTGGTACTCTATTCAGCACACTCTTTGTAGGTGATCTGTTTATCACATCAACAACACATGCAACTGATTCTGCCCAATACTCATTAAACAAGTTTCTTCTTTTCAACATGCGCCTTGTCATGTTCATAATTGTTATGTTCTTTCTCTCTGCTACATCATTTTGTTACGGTGTGTATCTGGTTGTAAATTGTCTTCTAATTCCATGTTGTTTAAATTAATCATGGAATGCCTTTGAATCATATTCTCCACCATGATCTGACCTCAATACCTTGATCTATCGATCACTTTGGTTCTCGGCTAAGGCTTTGTATTCTTTAAAATTTGCAAAATTTTCAAACTTATGCTTCCAGAAGTAAATCCATGTCTTTCTTTTATAGTCATCAATAAAAATGAGGAAGTAACAACTTCCACCAATCGATTCTATCCTCATAGGTCCACGCAAGTCTGTATGCACCATCTCAAGAGGTTGTCTTGCTCTGTATGAAACTCCCTTTGAAAATATTTCACGTTGTTGCTTTCCCAAGATGCAACACTCACAAGAACTAGCAAGTTCTTTGATGGGAGGTAATCCTTTGACCATCTGTTTCTACTGCAAAAATCTTAAACCAAAAAAGTGTAAGTGTCCAAACCGAAAGTGTCATAACCAATAATCATTAGAACATGCAACTGTAAAAGAAATGACCTGATCACTATAATTCATAATTAGAGGAAAGATTTTGTTCCTCTTCATCTGCATCTTTGCTATCAATTACTTGCTTGGAGGCTTGTCATAAATAGCACACTCTTGTCCTTGAAAGATAACTTTGTATCATTTATGCGTCAATTGACCAACACTCATCAAATTTTGTTTGAGACCAAGAACATAATATACCTCTGAGATTGTTTTTGTCTCCCCCTGCTTGGTCAGAATGTTGACCACTCCTTTGCCATCTACATCCATAGTCTTGTCAGTCCCCAAATTTACCTTTGTTTACACAGATTGATCCAAATTTGCAACCAAACTCATGTTTCCTGTCATGTGGTTACTGAAACCACTGTTTAATAGCCACACATTATCAAAAGGTTCATGCATGGTGTTGCAAGCTAGGAACATGGAGTTAGTATTTTATATACTAATATTAGCTCTCTGGTTTCCTTGATTAATTATATTCTTCCTACAATCATGGGCATATTGACCAAATTTATTGCAATAATAACATCTCACCTTTGATTTGTCAGATCTTTTATTATTGTTAAAGTCTGTGTTGTTGCTTCCACTTTCATGTTCATGTTCTTCTCGGCCACCTCTCTCACCATCATGTCTTCAGCCTCTCGATCTAAATCTGCGTCGACCTCTTGAAATATTAAATTGACTTTTGATAGTAGTTTCTAAAGTGGAATCCTTAGTTTTGTCTATCTTTGCCTCATGCAATAGAAGTGCTCCTATAAACTCATCAACTTTCAGTGTTGTCAAATCCTTGGCTTCTTCTATGGATGCTACCACAACATCAAATTTGGTAGACAAAGATCTAAGGACCTTCTTAATCACTGTTCGATCTTTAATTTATTCACCTTAAATTTTTAACTGATTTATGACATACATGACCCGATTCATGAAAGAATCGATGTCCTTTATCTCTTTCATCTATTTTGCAATTTAACAATATTGACTTTGGTCATACATTGATAGCTTGTTGCCAAAGTTTCCCATGCTTCCTTTGTTGAAGACGTGATCATAATCTTCTGGAACACTGCTCGGTCCACTCCCTTTTGGGTAAGAAGCAACGCTTGCGAATTCTTCCTTTTGTCTTTCTTCCATAGTTCCCTCTCTGGATTAGTGAGATCTCGTTATTCTGCTTCATTCAGAGGTTCTATAAACCCAAACTTTACATGATCCCAAACATCATGTGCTTTTAACATAGTCTCCATCTTAATGGCCCACACATCATAAATTTTCCCTGTAAAAGAAGGAAGTTGTGGCTGAAAACTTGATGTTGTCATCTTTCTTCAAAAAATATATTTTCTAATAAAACGCTAAATTTTTCTTTTTAAAACTTTGCAAAGCTCTTTTTAAAAAAACCTTATTTTATAACTCTTCTATTGATCACACTAACTTAAACATGATTACAATAAACCTGGTGAAAAATGATACGTTGTTTTAACATACCTTAACTCATAAGTTCATAACATAACAAAGCAGCTTGTAACATAACAAACACCAACTTATGCCATAATCCAATCACTTATGCCATAATCCAATCTTCAAATTGTCCAAATTACGGTGATTAGCCTTAAGTGAATACGTGGCTAGTTGAAATAAACATTGTGCAATTTGAATCTGTCACATATTCACATACATGTGGGACAAAATACACAGTCCTTTCACAAGACAAGTCGATACAAATAGATTTTTCCTCAATCAATTATATCACAAATCAAGTTTTCTAGTGAGTGACATAACAAAATAGGTCGATTAATAGTTTTTTTTCATAATCTAGTAATTTGTTTCAAGTAGTTGTAGTTGGAGTGTTTGAATTGTTTTTTATAGTGAAAATAAATTTAGCACCATCAAAAACTCTTAAAATATCCAAATTTTAAAGTTTGACAGCTATAAAACAGATTTTCAAGAATTTATACAAATTTTTTTCATAATCTTACTGAACTTACTAAATTATTTTATAAATTTTTTAAACTACACACAAAGTGACTACTAACGTTACTACTATTGATTGGTTCAAACACTGCAAACATTATGCTTTCAACCATTCAGCGATTCTGATTATGCATATTTAGTAAGCTAAATCTGAAATGCTTATATATACATATACTATCCAGTCATACAATTATACAAACATAACCTTTAGTAATGAAAAGCGTTAGCATTAATCACTTCCAATAAACTTCATCAATGATGCTTCGAACAGTACAGCCATTATCCATTGAACATTCTCATTGTGCATATGCACTCAGCTAAATCTGAAATGTTTTTTTTAATATATGTTAACCGGCCATACAATTATGCAAACATAACCTTTACTAATCAAATGAATTACAAACTTTGTCATTAATTACTTCCAACAAACTTCATCAATGAATCCACACATTATGCAGTCAACCATTCATCAACATTGGCATTATATACTGAACTATATATAAAAATGGATACAAAATATTCTTTCTTATATATATATCGCAACCATTCGTGCAACAATAAATATACAGAGATATATAAAAGCAAAATACACAAATCCTAATAAAAATAGCACCCATTCACACAACATTAAATACAGTATATGTTTAGGAAAATCGAGTGTACTTCAAATCCTATATGTATGTGCCAACTATATGCATGCATGCCGAGATGTATATAAGAAAACATCGAAATGTTCTAATTCTAATTTTAATATGGTAATGTATTTTAATATTGTTATTTTTAATGATAATTTGAGTGGGTTTAATGGTTAAAAATTTGTGATTTTTTTGGAGAAGTCTATTGCTCATCATCAAGCTAGAAAAATAGACCCCTCGATATTTACAAAAATCATAAATTTCTAGTATATATGGCTTACGAACTACTTCATATCCCAAAAAAATTACTATTCCCGGTCTAAAAAAGCATTATCATCCTTAATAGCTATTGATTCCCTCCAAGCACAACACACCTTTTGAAAAAAAAAACTGCAGACAAGGTCTAATGATTACAAACCCTTCCAACAAAAAAAAAAACTGTCTAAAGAATTGAAATATGATCCTGCTATCTCAGAAAATACTCCTGAACCTAGAAGCCGTCTTCGCATGTCGAGCTGCACTCCATGTCCATTTATTTGTGATTAGTCAGCCTCTTCAATGATTCAGGCACTAGTTTCTTCTGGTTGCACCACTTCCTTTTTCGGAAGTACTTCAACTTTGACATGTCTTTGTAATAGCAGGGGCATCTGTTTCTCTAGGTCGCAGTTGTTGCAGTTCTTCATGAGCAAGTGATTCAACATTAGCATTGCTCCCTTCTGCAGACTTGGAAAAATTTCCAAGGAATTAAAGTCTTCTATCATCATCTTTCCCAGCTTGGGAAATGCCTCAGCTTTTTCGAACTCCTCTGGAAACCAAGTGGAGCTTTTTCAAATTTGGAATCTTTTGTAACCCCTTATAATCTGCAGTAGCGTTGTCGCCTTCTATGACAAGCAACATGAGGCTCTGAAGCTGAAACATCCATGTTGGCACCACGCACTTGCAGAGATGGACCTTCTCAAGGCGTTCCATGCGTTGTGTGTCGTTGGGAAGATGGAGGAGGCCGCCGCAAGCGGAATTTCGGAAATAGAGGGTCCGCATGTCTGTCAAACCCCCAAAAGTGCCCTCGAGGCCAATAGTACGGCCTTCCGAAGCTTGTGATTCTGGTGCAGATGCTGATGAAGATGATTGAGCGTCTATTAGTGTAATTGATAGGTGTTGCAGACGGATCAATCCTCTTAGATCCGTCCATTGCATTAAATCCGGCGCTGTGGCGCCTGTGCTTGATTGATTGCTGTTCATGAATACTGGAGCGCCTTTCGATGTCCTTAAATAGACGAGCTTGGATATTCCAGCGGGCAATGACTTCAGATTTTTGCAGCCCTTGACATTCAAATGTGGCATATATTTGTGCCCACCTATCCCCAAATGCAAGCTGCTCAGATTTTCGCACCCACTAACGTCGAGGCACTGGAGGTGCTTTAGACCGGTGCTTTAGACCTCCAGTACTCCGGCAGCTTCCTGATTTTCGTTTCGGACAAATTTTGTAACTTCAAATGCTTCGCATTTTCAATGAATGTGGGCAATGACTCGATGCAAGTCTGACTTAAATCTAACACAACCAGTATTTCAAGTTATCGAAAAACTTCTTAGGAATGGATTCAAGCTTGGTGTTGTTCCATAGCAATAGAGTGCGCAGCCCCGCACAAGGAAGGGGCTGATTGCTGATTGTGGAGATATCGTTCTTAATCAAAGAAATTATACGTACGGCCTTAATGCACTTATCCATTGGTACTTGTTTCAATTTCTTTCCAGGCTCTAACAAACAGTTCTTAGACTCCTTGCTAGATTCACGAAGAGCTAAATCATGTGAAGCCGACGATATTTGACTAGCCCATCAGAAACACGCCTTGATATTTCAATCATGCATAGATTGATGAGTTTGTTTAGATAAGAGCGTCCCACCTCTATTGCGTCTCCTGCATCTCTAGTAGGGGTAGAAATAAAACCTTCAGCGATCCACACATGCACTAAGTACTCTGATTTTATATGAGAATGTGGAGGAAAGGCAGAACAGAAAGGAAACAAGGCTTAAGGCGAGCTGGCAAAGCTTGGAAACTTAACCGGAGTGAGTGCATAACGTGGGCTGTGTCTTCTTCATCTGGACGATCCAAGGCTTTGAGACGGTGCAAGGTAGATTCCGACTCATTAGGAACCATCTTTAACTTTGTCATAGACGCTGCTAATGTTTTCACGGCCAATTGTAGTCCCGAACATTTTTCTACAATTTGGCACGCGATGCTCGTTAGTCGGTCATGCTCTTGGACACATGCGGCTCTGACGTTTGAGTTACCCTTGTCGAACACTCGCTCTATTGCAATAGTACGAGGATAATTAGCAGGAAGAGTACCAGTCAAATTAGCATAAACAAGCAACAATGTCCAGCTGTCATCATTAGTCAAATGCCTCATTTGGTGGATGTGACGAGTTTCCACTAAAGGAGTCCCTAATCCTACGGCCCAACTGATACTTGAAGATAATGTTGAAACAATTAAGCTCACGATTCTCGCATTCCTTTACTAAGTATATGTTGGAATTTCTGATAATTCCAAAACAATAAATGAGAGAATAATACTCTTCTTCTAACACACAGAATATCTGGACAGAGATTGCACAATAAATTTTTTTCTATTTCATTAACAAAACAAAATCTATTACAAAATTATAGAGTTCTTCCTCTCTGGGGGATTTACAAAATATGATTAAGATTGCTACAGACGCAGTGCTCTCAAAACTTCTCTCTCTATCTTTCAAAACGAACAAAACAGTGCTCTTTGGTCTTACTGTGTTTTCTTTTGCGTGCGAGCTATTTTACTACACAACAATACAATACATTCATTCTATTACAACTATGGGCCTTTTTACCTTTTATATGGTGCGGTGGAATAAAAACATAAAAACAGATTACAAAGAAAATACATTGCCGAAACATAAAACTTTAACCTAAAATTTCTTTGCGCGATATACGAGTGGAGCCCACATTGCCATCGGCGATCGGCGGAATGGTTGAATAAACAAACTTGCAATGTTGAAATTGCGATTTGCGATTTGCGATTGGCGATGTGCGATGGACCACATGGCAGAGATCGCATCGGCGCATCGACGATGAAACAAGCAGAAATGGTTGAACAAAGAAATTGCGATGTTGCGATTGCAATTGTGATCGCATCGCACCATCGGCATCGATGGAAAACATAAGCGGAATGAACTTTTGCGATTGCGATGTGTGATTAGCGACATCGGTGATCACATCGGCGGAAAACATATGCGGTAGGCGGAAAACACATTTTGGATTTTGCGATTGCGATTGCGACAATCACATCACAAACATTACAATGAATCATAACATATGGTGGATGGCATTTGGAATTGGCTATTGCGATATGCGATTGTGGTGGGACCACATTGCATCGAAAATATTCAATCGGCGGTAACACTTTTCGGATGGTGGAACATAAATCGTTCCTTTGCGATTTGCGATTGCGATAATCGCATCGCATCAGAACACTTCATATCAATAAGACACTTAACACTCTGCTGCTGTGATTTGTGATTGCGATCGGCAATGAAATGGTGGGGACCACTATGATATGGCCCATTCAATACTTAAAAGGACTTTGCGTGTTTGAACAAAACTTCTTCATGTTTTTGGTTGTTGAGGGCTTAAAATCCCGAAAAGACTGTTCTTCAATAAAACTCTGTTGTTGCGTGGTTTAACCACGAAAATCTTCATTTCTTCTGCAAATGCGGCTAAGCGCATACAAACATAAATTATCCTCTGCAATGGTAGTTGCTGCTGTCCCTGTTATACTCTGTTTCTACCTGCACAGGGTACGTAGGTGACTTTAATATTTTCAACACTCCCCCTTAAAGTCAGCTGCTGGGTTATCAGTCATACCCAAGCATTTTCTTAAGTATTCAAAAGTCTTCTGCCCCAATGGCTTTGTCAATATGTCTGCAAATTGCTCCTCTGTTCTACAATGCTGTAAAACAATTTCTCCATTGTTCACCAATTCTCTGAAATAGTGAAACTTGACATCTATGTGCTCTGTTCTCTTGTGAAACACATAATTCTTTGATAATGCAATAGCTGAGCTATTGTCACAATAAATCACTGTGCCCTTTACCTGTTCTTGACACAAATTTCTTAACATTCTTCTCATCCAAACTACTTGACACGCTGCTGCTATAGCTGCCACATACTCTGACTCTGCTGTAGATAATGCTACAATAGGCTGTTTCTTAGAAGCCCATGAAATGGCTCCTGAACCCATATGAAAAACATAACCGGATGTGCTTTTCCGATCATCTACACTTCCAGCCCAATCACTGTTAGTGTAACTAATTAACTCAGAAGTTTCTGAAGTAGTATATAAAATACTATACCTTTTAGTTCCTTTCACATACCTCAGAATTCTCTTCGCTGCTTGCCAATGTGCTTCTTTTGACCTCTCCATAAATCTGGAAATCAAAATAATAGCATGCATAATATCTGGCCTAGTTGTAATCAAATACATGAGGTTGCCAACTATGCTTTTATACAAACTTGGATCAAAATCCTTGCTGCTATCATCTTTACTCAATTTCAATCCCATTACTGTGGGAGTAATTGCTGCTTTGCACTCCTGCATATTAAATCTTGCCAATACTTCATTGACATACTTTTCTTATGAGATAAAAATCCCATTTTCCTTCTGTTCTACTTCTATTCCTAAGAAGTATCTCAACAATCCCATGTCAGTGATTTCAAATTCTTCTTTCATGACTGTTTTAAAATTTTCACTAAGGTAATCATCATTACCTGTGAATATTACATCATCGACATATAACACAACAATGAGCATCTTACCATCATTTTCTTTGATGTATAATGTGGGTTCTCCATCACATTTTTCGAACCCATTTTCCAGTAGATAGGAATCTATCCTACTGTACCATGCTCTTGGTGCTTGCTTCAGCCCATAAAGAGATTTCTTCAATATGCACACTTTGTGTTCTTGGCCATTTTTCTCATAGCCGAGAGGTTGTTCCACATAAACTTCTTCCATTAACACTCCATTTAGAAATGTTGATTTTACATCCATTTAGTAAACCTTTCATTTGTTATGTGCTGCTATGGACAACACTGCTCTCACTGTTTCCATTCTTGCAACTGGTGTAAACGTTTCTTCATAGTCTCTTCCATGTTGCTACTTATATCCCTTGACAACAAGTCTGGCCTTGTGTCTTTCTATCTTACCTTCAACATTACTTTTGGTCTTGTAGACCCATTTTACTCCAATGACTTCTTTACCTTCTGGGAGATTAACCAACTCCCATGTTTTGTTCTTCTCTATGACATTAATTTCATCATCCATAGTTTTTATCCATTTTCTATCTTTTATATCATCTTCAAAACGAATAGGATCATCAACATGACAATACAAAGCAAATAAGGAGTTCATACCTTCATTTGCCGCTTCCTGCTCATAAATCTCATTTAAATTTCTGAATCTGGTTCCTCTTTCATTTGGTGTACTTGTGCTTGAAGAAGCACTCAATTCTATTCCATGTGGTGTGCTTGGAGAAGCACTCTCATTTCTTCTCAAGGGTGTTCTTACTCCTGCTGGAGGTGTCCCTTGCTGTCCTTGTGTTGGTGGAGGTTGTGCTACCATTGAGGTGTTATTTTCCGCTACATTTTCCTCATCTTCATCATGAGACAAACAAATTTTAACATTGACTGTTTTCTCAATGCTTCCATCCCATGCTTCCTCTTAAATGAACTGCACATCTTTTCTTATCAAAAATTTCTTTGTAGATGAGTTATACAATCTATATCCTTTGGATTCTTCACAATATCCAAGGAAGATGCACTTCTCCCCCTTACTATCCAACTTCTTCCTCAACTGATCTGGAATATGTGCATATGTCACACATCCAAAAACTCTCATGTGGGTGACTCCCTGTTTTCTGCCACTCCACACTTCTTCTGGAACTCTGTTCATTACAACTTTTGTTGGGCATCTATTCAAGATGTATGCCGCACAATTTGCAGCTTTTTCCGAAAACTCATTTGGCAAGTGTTTTTCCTTCAGCATACTTCTCGCCATTTCCATTATGGTTCGATTCTTCCTTTCAGCAACTCCATTTTGTTGTAGTGTATATCTTGTAGTAAATTGTTTGTGTATGCCATTCTCTCTGCAAAAACGCAGGAATTCTTTTGAGATGTAATCACCTCCTCTGTCAGTTCTAAGAACTTTGATATGCTGCCCACTCTGTTTCTCTACTAGAGCTTTAAAGTGGCAAAATTTCTCAAAGACTTCACTTTTATGTTTCAGAAAATAAACCCACACTTTCCTTGTGAAATTATCAATGAAGGTCAGCATGTAATTGCTGTCTGAAACTGATGTTGTTTGCATCGGCCCACATAAATTTGAATGAATAATTTCTAAGGGTGCTTTCGCCCTTATGCTCTTTCATGATGGAAAGTTTTCTCTGTGTTGTTTTCCCAAGATACAACCTTCACATAGGCTGTCTGGTTTCTCAATCAATGGTAGACCTCTTACCATTCCTTTTATGTGCAACAAATTTAATCCTTCGAAATTGAGATGTCCAAATCTCAAGTGCCATAACCAATTCTCATCTTTCATTTCCTTCTGAAAGACCTCTTGAGTTACAGCTGCTACATTCTTTCCTTTTCCCTTCAAGTCAGTGTTGAGCTTGAGTGGAAATATTCTATTGCTGGTCATTTGTATTTCAACAATAATCTTCTTGTTTGGAGGTATATCCATTATTGTGCACACATAATTTTTAAAAAGTACTTTGTAACCTATGTTTATGAGCTGCCCAACACTCAAAAGATTACACTTCAAGCCAGGAATATAATATACATCTGGCACAAACTTCTGTTCTCCATTTCTTGCACGAATACTAACTCTGTCTTTTCCCTCGACATAAATCTTAGTATCATTTCCTATGGTTACTTCTGATTTAACTTCTTCATCAAGATTAGAAAACATTGCTATGTTTCTAGTCATGTGATTACTACAGCCTGAATCTAAGAACCATACATCATTTTGTCTATCTTGTGCTACATTACATGTTAACAACACATTCTTTGGGTTCTTTTCTTCTTTTTATACTTAGCATTCTGCCTATTATTCATGTCATTTTGATTTTTCCTACATTCATTGGCATAGTGCCCATATTTCTTGCAATAATAACAATGGACATTGGATTTTTTATACGTTTGTCCATGAGCATGTTGGTGTCCACCTTGTTGGCCATTGCATTGGCCGTGGCCTTGATTCTGATTACTGCTCCTTCCATGTGAATGTGAAGGGCTATTCCTTCCTCCTTTGTTTTGGCTTCTGCCTCTTCCTCTTCCTCTGTCTTGACCTCTTCCTCTTCCAAAAGGCGTCTGGGTCTTGAAGGCATGCTCTAGAGATGGGTTTACTGATCTTTCCAATCTCTATTCATGAGTCATCAGCGATGCATGAAGTTCATCTACTGTGAACTTTGATAGATCCTTAGTCTCTTCAACGGTGGTAACAATAACATAAAACCTTGAGGGTAGGCTCCTCAATAGTTTCTCCACAATCCTTCTTTCCTCAAGTGTTTCTCCATGGGACCTTATCTGTGTGACCATCCCAATCACATGTGTGAAGAATGAGTCTATGTTATCAGACTCTTTCATACAGAGAGTTTCAAAATCTCTCCTCAGCAATTGTAGTTTTGCTGTCTTCACTTTCTCCATACCTTGATAGGCTATCCTAAGAGTTTCCCATGCATCCTTGGATCTCTTAGCTGTTTCTATCCTTGGAAACACACTCTCATGTACTGGTTGATACAAATAGAAAAGGGCTTTAGAGTCCTTCTTCCTATTGCTTTTCAATAAATCCTTCTCTGCCTGAGTTAAGGCATTAAAGACCTGCTCATCAACTGGTTCATTAAAACCATCTTCTACAAACTTCCATAAGTCTTATGAGGCAAACAGGGCTCTCATGGTAATGGCCCAATAATCATAGTTCTTCCCATTAAATTGTGGAAGTTGAGCATTTCCAATACTCATACTAGTGCTTGGTCCAGCCATTGCTTATAAACTGAACTCTGAACTAAAATTGACTGTGTTTTTCAAACAAACTATTTTTCCTTCTTTAAAATATAAACTCTGTCTCTGAGGACTGCTCTTTTAAACAAAACAAAACTTTTTTGAGAAATACCTGGACTTTAACTTCTGCGGAGCCTTCATGCTACTGGAGAACTACTGCAACAAATATTTCTTCTTCCTTCAACTTTTTTGACACCTTCAAAGAGCCTGGATAAGCTCTGATACCATGTTGGAATTTCTGATAATTCCAGAACAGTAACTGAGAGAATAATACTCTCCTTCTAACACAGAGAATATCTGGACAGAGATTGCAGAATAAAACTTTTTCTATTTCATTAACAAAACAAAAGCTATTACAAAATGATATATTTATTCCTCTCTGGAGGGATTCACAAAATATGCTTAAGACTGCTACAGACACAATGCTCTCAAAACTTCTCTCTCTGTCTTTCAAAATGCACAAAACAGTGCTCTATGGTCTTACTGTGTTTTCTCTTGCCTGCGGGCTATTTTACTACACAGTAATACAATACATTCATTCTATTACAACTACGGGCCTTTTTACCTTTTATATGGTGTAGCGGAATAAAAACATAAAAATAAATTACAAAGAAAATACATTGCCGGAACATAAAACTTTAACCTAAAATTTCTTTGCGTGATATACGAGTGGAGCCCACATTGCAATCGGTGATCGACGATCGACGATCGGCGGAACGGTTGAACAAACAAACTTGCAATGTTGCAATTGCGATTTGCAATTTGCGATTGGCGATGTGCGATGGAACCCACGGCGGAGATTGCATCGGCGCATAGACGATGGAACAAGCGGAAATGGTTGAACAAATAAATTGCGATGTTGCGATTGCGATTGCGATCGCATCGCACCATCGGCATTGGCAGAAAACATAAGCGGAATGAAATTTTGCGATTATGATGTGCGATTAGCGACATTGGTGGAAAACATATGCGGTAGGCGGAAAACACATTTTGGATGTTGCGATTGCGATTGTGACAATCGCATCGCAAAAATTACAATGAATCATAACATATGGCGGATGGCATTTGGAATTGTCGATTGCGATATGCGATTGTGGTGGGACCACATCGCATCGAAAATATTCAATTGGCGGTAACACTTTTTGGATGGCGGAACATACATCGTTCCTTTGCGATTTGAAATTGCGATAATCACATCGCATCGGAACACTTCATATCAACAAGACACTTAACACTCTGCTGCTGCGATTTGTGATTACGATCGGCAATGAAGTGGTGGGGACCACTATGATGTGGCCCATTCAATACTTAAAAGGACTTTGCGTGTTTGAACAAAACTTCTTCATGTTTTTGGTTGTTGAGGGCTTAAAAGCCCGAAAATATTGTTCTTCAATAAAAATCTGTTGTTGCGTGGTTTAACCACGAAAGTCTTCATTTCTTCTGCAAATGCGGCTAAGCCCATACAAACATAAATTATCCTCTGCAATGGTGGTTGCTGCCCATAAACATTAAATTCCATCCTTACGGTTTTCTCCATTCCTCTTGAATGCACAGAAGTGTACACTCAACCTTCTGCTGCTGCTGTCCCTGTTATACTCTGTTTCTACCTGCACAGGGTACGCAGGTGACTTTAATATTTTCAATAGTATACAACATCGTACAGAAAGTCTTGAACTTTTTCCACCCAGTTCACAATTGAATTGGAAGCGGTCTTTCCTCTGACGTCATTTAAGAGGGAATTAATGGAATTCACCTTCTCACAAATGAATTCAAAATCATCTGTGAGGTAAACAACCAGCGAAACCTCTTGAAATAGTTTATGAACTAGCATTGAAGCCATTTGTCCTGCAAGCTTTCCAATAACCGCCTCTTCCATCTTCGGTCTTCCAAATTCACAATTCACAACTCAATGTCTATAAGAAAACCCATGCACATCATATACACACAAAATCAGAGCCACAATAAAAGATGTTATTCAAAACAATAAGTTTGTTTTATTGTAGTATTGTAATCAATTTTGCATCTTAATTAATTATGAGACAGAAGAGAATGCACAAGGACTCTGCAAAATCACAAAATTATAGTATGTCTGATAATGATTTTAAGATAACTAGTCTGACCTCTTACACAGAAAACGCTACAACCACCAATTTCTTTGTCCAATTGCAGTCTGCGCCCAATGATTTCTTCAGTTACTCTACATTCAATTTATGCCCAAAAATTTGCAATCTCTATAGCACTAATGCACCACCCTCTCTCCGCTACAGCTTCTAATTGATTTCCCAGCTATAGCTTTTATAAATTCAGGAAAGGAGAGGACAAAATAGTCTGCTGCAACCCAGCTGTTTCGCAAGATTTTCTCTGTTCTTTCCTGGTTCCTGGTTTGTCACTACATTGTAATTGTTTTTCAAGTTCTTTCTTGGTTCCTAGTTTGCCACTACATTGTAATTTTAGTTACATTGTAATTATTTTTCGAGTTGTATTTAGTGAAGACTTTTTTTTGGATGTTTTTTTTGGATTTTATGGGTCTAATTTTTTTTTTCCGGTATAAATTTATTGAAATCACTAGTTTGATGGGTAACCCATGCACAATCTAAATGTCTTAGGAGTTTTTTAGGGTGCTAAATCCATATATACATTCGAAAAACCAGTTTAAATAACAAAAATCAAGATTTCACCTCAAATTCCAACACGCGAAAGTCCAAAAAGTCGTAGTAAATTATGAATCACATTTTGGTTTGTTTTTAACATTCTAATATTGTTTTTAAGATTTGATTTAGGGAATTATGAATCACATGGACTAATCCCAATTAACATTTTGATATATAAACAAATTCAATATTTTAAAAAATTATAAAAAAATATAAATTATATTAAATTAAATTATATAATTAAAAAAAATTGCTTGCACTAGATGATTTTTAATCCTATTTGATTTCTTGCACTAGATACATTGATATCTGTTTAGAGGTTAGTTCCTACTCTTATTTGATTCCTTGTACTAGGTACATTGTCTTAAGTGTAGATGTTGATTCTTAATTCTATTTGATTGTCTGTACTAGATGCATGGACTCCACTGTAGATGTTGATTCATAATCTTAGTTGATTATTAGCACTAGATGCATTGATTTGAGTGTGAATGTTGATTCCTAATCTTATTTGATCGCTAGCACTAGAAGCATCGATTTCACTGTAGATATTTATTTCTAATTTTATTTGATTGCTTTCACTAGATGCATTGATTTCACTCTAGATGTTGATTTCTCATCCTATTTGATTTTTTGCATTAGATGCATTGATTTCAGTGTAGATGTTTATTTCCAATTTGATGTAACTAGATGTATGGTGTAGTAATTAGATTAACATTATGCATTGATTTCAGTGTAAGCATAAAAAAACATTGACAACGCGCATTGATTTCTATGTTACAATAATTCACCATAAATAGAATACTTCAATTTTAATCTTAAATAAAATTCTCACTTAACTAAAATGTTTGTTGTTTGAAATTGTAAATTATTTGTAATTTACTACATTCTTATTATTCCAGTTTTCCATCATTCAATATTGTTAGTCACTTTGCATTCAAATGAGGTAATAGAAAACAACTACCATTGAAACTTACTTTGGGTTTAACATTCCATAAATCACAATGATTGACTTTGGAGAAATGTACTATTAATATTGGAGAGCAAGAGAAACAAGGTATGACATTTACTATAATAACACGAGTTAAAGATTTGAATGATTTACAATTTCAACATCCCTTTTCATGTGATTGATATGAAAATATTGCAAAACTAATAGGTGTGATAATAAGAGTAGTAAAAGAAAATAGTTCGAGATTGATCACAATGAATACAATTTGTATTTGACTGCATTCTTATTATTTACATTTTCTATCATCCAACACTGTTACATTGTCACTTTGTATTCAATTTTTTTATCTCATTAATATTCATCACTCAAGTTATTAACAATCTCTATCACCTCAAAAAACTCAAATATTTGGTAAACTTTAAAATTAAAATAACCAAATTAATCTTAGACATATTGAACATATTCAAAATGATCAGAAGAATTAGATGTTCCACATATTTTTTGTGGGTATGTGCAACTAAAACCAGGTTAAATCTATCTTAACCATGGATGTATCAATCACTAAGAGGGGTCAAATATATCAAGGTGGAAATCTAGAGACCATGTGTGTTTGCAGAGGGTGAGATAGGGAGACAAAGAAGGAGAGATGGAGGAACATATAGATATAGATGGAGTAGGGAGAGAAAGAGAAAAAAATTGCTTGCACTAGATGGATTGATTTCAGTGTAGATGTTGACTTCTAATCCTATTTGATTTCTTGTACTAGATGCATTGATTTCAATGTAGATATCCTATTTGATTAGTAGCACTAGATGCATTGATTTCAGTGTAGATGTTGATTCCTAATAATATTTGATTTCTAGAGCCTAATGCTAGATGCATCGATTTGAGTGTAGATGTTGATTCCTAATCCTATTTGATTGCTAGCAGTAGATTGCATTGATTTCGATGTAAATGTTGATTCTCAATCATATTTGATTGCTAGCACTAGATTGCAACAATTTCATTGTAGATGTTGATTCATACTCCTATTTGATTGTTAGCACTGGTTTTCTTTGATTTCACTATAGATGTTGATTCTCAATCCTATTTGATTGCTAGCACTAGATTGCTTCGATTTTAGTGTATATGATAATTCATAGTCCTATTTGATTGCTTGCATTAAATGCATTGATTTAAGAGTAAATGTAAAATTTTGTAATACCCCTTAATAATAATAATAATAAATAATATAATATTAAAATATAACTAACTAAATAATAAACAATAAAGAAAATATAATAATATTAAATAAATAGTAAACCATAAAGAAAATATAATAATAGTAAATAAATAATGAAGAGAACATTATAACAATAAATAAATAAAATAGTAAATAATAGACTTGAGTTCTAAATAAATATATATAAAAATAAAATGTAAAAATAGTAAGAATAAGTAAAGTTAACAAAAAGTAAAAAGGAATAAAATAAGAAAGAGTTAAATTAAGAGAAATATTAAATTAAGTAAAATTTAAAATCGAGAAATAAAAGTTGGCATGTTGTCACATAGAATGTGTTAATGCGGATCTCTTTCCATTTTTTGATTTATTTAATGTAAAATGAGGAGGATGAGATTCATTCATTCCTTCATCCATTCTCTTGGGAGAAAAGTGTTCTGAGACAAAGGATTTACTGGCAGTAGCATGTTGATTGATGGTTCAGGGGGGGTCAGTTATAGAAATATTATGTGTAGTTGAGCCTACGGTTGGGTGGAGAGTCATTCCCAATTTTTTTTTTGCGGTTAGCGAAATTCAAAGAGCATTCAACTCCAAAGACACAAGCAAGGAATATCATAATTATAGTTAAGTCGACTCTACTCGTAATTTATAAATTTTATGTTAAATAATTATGTATTGATTAATACATAAATTGATATAATTATTTCTATATTTTAAATCGTGGTTGTTACATCTAGTATAGGAGCAAGTTTCCACTCTTTTTGGCCTCTAGGTAAAAGTTTGAGAAAAATACTCATTAGATTTATCAATAATTTTTTCGCGGTGAAATTAAGATCAACCCAATTTCAAATTTTAGTGTTAAAAGTAAAAAAAAATACTAAACTCATATGTTATAGAATACATTCACGCTAATAAATTATTTAATCCCTCTAAAAATTTGTGTCTAATCTACCATATTTCACTAGGAAATACAATAAATGATAATAATAATAATGCTCATAGATATTTTTTTTATATACCTAAATTTAAATATGATTATCATTTAGTAGTTCTTGTTTACTAATCTAGTTGAGAAGATTGGTTTAAAATACATGCACTTTATATCCACTCACCGACTAGCCATATACCCTATACATATATTGATTATTAATAAGAATGTGTTTGTTGTTTCATAATCTTGTCAAGAAGATAACTTTAGTATATGCCAATTTTTTGGATCTTTTTGTTACAAAATAATTTAGCATACCCATTTGTAAATTTAATATTGTTTAAATATAAATAAATATTAAATTAATGAGTAAGTGGTCAAGAATGATGTGGCCTAAGGCTTTAGGTTATAAATATCAATTCGTACATGGATATATTAAAAAAAACAAAAACTATTTTTCCCTTTTAATGATTTTATCATCATGACTTAGCATTTGGCAACCTGGTTTTTAATTTCTATGTTTTCTCTCGTTTTCATACTAATATAATCTTCCCCACACCATATTTGAGATTATTTGAAAATAATATTTGTATAGTGACTTTAAATCTAAATGGTTGGGTACTATGAAGTACCTCTACTTCTCTTATTGCATGGGCTCATGTGATGAATCGAACTTAGACCCTCTTCTTATGGGGTCGCATTAAAAATCATCATTCTATTGATGACCAAATGGATAGCCATGAATGTTACCAATTGAGTCGGTGAGCTTAATGGACCAAAAGGAATTGGAAATAGTCTTGTCTAACTCCAACATTGGAAATCACTTCTATAGTGATGCCATATTTTTACTAGAATTTTGAAGACAACATATCTGGAAAAATTCCAATGGAAATATCTATTATATCTACATCAAAAAACTTGTCTTATATTTTTATGGATAAAACCCTTAGAGATTTGACTTATTCTTAAACCCGCTAATCTTAACCTAGGCCAAGGGTAGAGAAACTGTCTTCTATTATAGTAGTGCAACCTAATAGAATAATTCTATATAATCTGATGCATCTGTATTTACAATGCATGCAGTGGTCATCAATGTATGCTTGTACCACGACCCATCCGCATCTTCTTCTGAGTTCTAGCTCGCGTTCACTATTTTGTAAGGAGACAGAAGAACTGATGCATGCACAAGCACATGCATATGCAAGGGTTTCAGCTACATAGATGCTCCTCCTCCCTACTTAGATATTACCATAGGTCATCGACGACATGAAATCCCTATTCTCTCTGATAGTCACTGTCACTATTAAAAAAATAAAAAACATAGAAAAAGGGTATGTCTCCATGATCACATGCCTTATTTCACCTCATTCCATACAGAGTTTGGAATATTCTGGGAAATCGATGAAAAATTAAAATGGAAACCCTTGCCAATAAGATTCTTTTGTATTTTGGTTCAAGGGTTTTTCAAGGTAGGAAAGGTTCAGAAGGCATTAGATGTGTTTGATTTTATTTTGGAGAAGAAATTAATTTATTAATTGTTTGTTGAAATTATTCATATCTAACATGGCACAAGGTTTAGGATGTTTTTTTAGCAAGGAACTCCAGAGATGATCTAGAATACTAGCATGTTTACATCAATTTTCAGCGGTCAGGATTACACAAGGTTGCATGAAGATATCCAGTCTTCATGTGTAGATGCTGTCAGCTGGATTGTTTCACATAATGATTAGAATACGATAACATTGAATAGTGCAGGCGGACAAAAGTTTGCTACTTTTCGCGCGAAATAGTATCAGCTTATACATCATCTTCCCAAGCCAACAAAGCTCATGGACTCATACTTTTATGCCAAGAACAACTACGTGAGTACAATAAATATTGTCAAAGTATAGGTGAAAGAGAATTCAAATTTTTGATAGAAACCTACCCATTTACACAAGACAAAGTCTCTCAGGAGGTCCTACCAGCTCTTGGTCATCTTAGCTTGCATAATTCATGGTCAGCAGATCACAAAGACCTTTCCTAAGGGTGGGAAGTCTTATTGAACTAGGTTGTGAATGAGGGGAATCCATTCAACTCGTCATATTTTTTGGCTCGACAACTAAGAGCCCATGTAGCACAGGCCTGAGATCCTACTAAGGATGGGTAAGAAAGGTTCTATATGTTTGCATATCTTCTGGATGTGATCTCTACACAAAATCATTTCCATGGCATGAACTAGACATGGACACCACGACACCCTGCCATGTATGTTCATTATAAGCTGCTTTTGGATTGCATCCATAGAGAATTTATGGAACAACTAACTGATCATTTCATCATTCCACTATACAAGCTTATCTTTGAAGAAAATCCACCTTGCATGTCACGAGTAGCAAAGAAGGAAATACCAGAGATCGCTAATTGGTTTTCCTTACCGAATGACACAATTCTTATGGTGTTCGATGGACAGAAGTCGCCGCATATTTTGCAAAGGTATGGCACCGACAAGCTTGTCATGCAAGAAGTGTCATATCATCTCACCACGGGGCTGTCAACAACATTACATAGGAAGAAGAAAGCACCATGGCCCACTCTTCCTTTTTAGTTCAGATTATACGATATAACGAATCTCAAAGTTATGGATAACGAAGAAAAAACCATAGAAAATTTTAAGTTTGGTACAAAAGACTTCAATTTGTATGATCCGAGGAGAATTTTCAAAGACTACTGTAGTAGAAGTAGCAGGTAGAAGGTGGCAAAATAATACAAGATAAGGGAAAGAGAAAGGTTGCTGAAAGTCTTGAGGGAGAAAAAAGATGCAAGATGAACGTTGATCCAATCCTCATGCAAGAATATTTGGCAGCAGAAGAAAAAAGGAAGCAGAGATGCAGAGAACATAGTGGAGGAAGAGAGAAAAACAGAGCTTGCAGGAAGCAAAACTAAGGGTGCAACAAGTAGAACAAGAACTGAGGGAAGAACGGGAACAAAGGAGGAGAGAACACGAGGAGAAGGAGAAGTAGGAAGAAGAAGAAAGGCAAGGTGAAATAGCAGCAAAAACAACACAAAAGCAAGTAGAAGAGCAAGAACATAATCAACCAGCAACAAAAGAGGAAAGCGAATAGATGCAGGATTGGGAGCTTTCTTAGTAGTTGAATAATTGATTGAATTTGTGGACATGGAGTTGGAACCAGAGCCACAGGATGAATATGTTGACCTAATGCCCAACGCACCATAGGTTACCATTCAATCTCCACCACCTCCAGCCACAGAGTTAGCCCTGAGTTAGGAAGGGGGCATAGTTCCTCTTGATGATGATTTGATAATGGATGTGTACAATCTGTCATATGATGAATTCCAAAAGAATATTGTACAAGCAAGAAGAAATAATTTTCTGGTTGGTCACACATCGCCTGTATTCGTCAGAGAAAGGGAGATAGTGGTAGAAACCAACAAGAATCCAGATGCCATTTCCGAAGCCAACTTGGCCTTTGCAAGTGCATTAAGGTCAAACACTCAATATTTGATGGCCGAGAATAAGCAATTGGCACAAAACTAAGCCACGATGTGAGAGTCAACCTTCTTGGAAATTCTGCTCCTTGTAAATATGGTAGAAGTTGATGGAGAGAAAACATGTTCACATAGACGAGATCTTATCCAACTAGTGGTGGAGAGACGGGACAACCTATGAGGATTTCCCCAAGGCCTAATCAATAGTTGCCTTCAATTCTCTAGGGACTAAGATTTCCTCCAACCCAAGCCACAAAGCACATTTGAGGGTACCCCATAAGGCCAATACTTCATCCCTCATGTTAGTGCTAAAACCTGCATACTGATAAAAGTTGTAGCTCCAAGAGGATGAAATGGATATGAAAACACCACAACAACAACACCCATCCATCAATGCCCCATTGAAGGAACCAATAGGGAAGGTCTACCTAAAGTCTGTATAGGATGAAACACGTCTATGATTCTGGGGTTTAATGGGGCCAATCTATGAAAATTATGCAACAATTTTGAGGGAAGTAGCACACAAATCAAGGCCAACATTGTCTAAGATGTAGGCATTATGATATATCCATAACCCTAGATAATATAAAGTGGAATAGCCTAAAAATTAGGGTGGAAAGTGGACCAACTAAAAATCAAGCAAAAATGGAGGTGAGATTCATATCATAGTTGAAATTTAGGGCGGAGGAGGCATCCGCCAAAACAAGGATGACAAAGGGACAATTACGAAATAAATGGGATCCATCCTTGGATTTTTTTTTTGCAAAGGAAGCAACATCTAGGACCCAAGAAGCCTCTCTTGAGAAGGTTGTCCCAAGTCAAGATGCGGTTATGTACAACCAACTGAGTGAAACATTTGAGTTTTAATGGCGCCTCCCACTTCCACATCTAAGCCATCCATCGAGTGAGGGGATTAGGTTGTGGACGAGTTAAGATATGTAAATAAGCATCCTTTATCGATATGTCATCACCCTAAGAAGTCCCACCCCAAGTCAACCTATCAACATTATCAGTGAGAACAATTCCAACCATAGAAAGATGGGAACAAAAGGTCTCTCATTCAAAATGAAGCTCCAAACGCAACTCCAACTCATCAGCCCTATACCAATGGGCATAAGGGAATCCCACATGTTAAACCAGTCCAATTTTTGACAGTTGTTGAATACCTCGATTGTGTAGGTGTGTTGGTGTACATGCACATAGTTAGCCTTAATTAGCTTTAGTTCAACTCTAGTTATTGCATGCAATGTGCACTTGTCTTTAGCTATTTAATTCGATTGCTTACATGTGGTGTGCACTTGGATTTAGTTAGTTAACTCTAGTGCTTGCATGTGGTGCATTTTCACATTAACATAAACATAAATCACACTTAGCTTCAGTTAGATTTAATTATCCATAGTTATTGCATGTATAACTAAGCTTAACTTAGTTTCTTTATGTAATGATTCTCAAAATAATATTGATGAATCAAATTCATTCTCAATTCTAATTTTTCTTTTTTTAACTCTCGCAAGTTTGTGCAATTATTCTTCAGCTAGATCCGTATTTTTGCTCTAATAAAACTACATGGTATCAGAGTACATTTGTTTGGAGAAGGTGCGTGAACAATATTTTACAGGTTTGAAGGGCAAAGAATTGGAAATTGTTCGAAGATTTTATTTGCAAATAAAAATATTGGAGAACTCTCGCATTTGTTGGAACATCTACAAGGGGAAAAAATGGAGTTCTCATCTTAAATGATTCTTACTCTGTATAACTACTTCCAATGGAAGCTAGATATTTTGCTTCACCTCAGAGGCAAAGGATTGTATCGGATAATTATGAATATGGAAGCTGAACCCAATGCCGCAGTTGAAAAATTCAAATATTTCAACAAGATGGACGAAGCTTTTGGTCTTCTATTGTTGTCCATATCTCCAAAATTTCATTTCCATGTGGACACATGCAACACTCCGAATGAGGTTTGGACAACCTTGTATAATTTATTTGGAAAGAAGGATGAGATGTGGGTTCATATTCTCAAAAATGAGCTAAATTCCTTATATCCAAATAACTTTTAGAACATTGAAGATTTATTTACGAAATTTAAATCATTGCTTCTACAATTACATGATTTTGGGATCGATAAATCCAAAAAGGAAGGTCAATTGATCCTTTATACTTTATCTAAATTAGGCCCTGAATATGTTGTTTTTGTTTCTACATGTCATACAGTTAGACTTGCAACTGGATTAAAATGGAAAATTCCCAAATTTTATGCATTTATTGAGTCTCTTATTCATGAGCAGGATAAGCTCATCAAAATGGGTTCATTAAAGTCTCCAAATGCGCATGCACTTGCCATGCATGATAAAGGAAATTCCAACTCGAAACCAAATCAGCAATACAAAGGCAAAGGAAAGGCAAGAGATCTAGATCCAAGAAAGGGAGGAAATCCAAAACCTCCAGATGATTCTTCCAGCTCCAAGGGTAAGAAGGGAAAGAAAGGAAAATCCAAGTGTCCTTATTGTGATATAGATTATCATCTTGAATCCTCTTGCATGCATAAGACTATTGATCTGATGGAAAATAATCTTCACCAAAATAATCTTGGTCATCGCATTCCATAAAGTGTTAAGAAGAAGACAAAGGAAAAACCATAAGAAACAAGGGTTACTTGGCATAATTTGATTGCTCTTCGTTCTACACCACAAGAATGGAATATCGATTCAGGAGCTTCGCATCATGTGGCTTCTTCAAAGGAATCCTTTTTGTCTCTACATGCATACTCATGAGCTCCTATTCTCATGGGGGACAATTCTGCAGTTGAAGCAAGTGGACAAGGAAGAGTTCAATTCAAAGATGGAAGTTTTGAGAATGTATTGCATATTCCAAGGATTTTTGTGAATCTTATTTTAGTGTATAAGATGACACACACAGGAAGCGAAAGGAAATTGGAATTTACCTCGGATTTAGTGAGAATTTATGACATGAAAACCAACTTGAAGATTGCATCTGACAAGGTAAATGATCAATCTTGTCTGTATGCATTTTCTGATTTTGTTCCTTAATCAGATCCTATTTTTCTACTTACGCATGCAAATGAAGAAAGTAGGATTTTGCACGAGATATTTGGGCACTTGAATTTCAGATATATGCAGCAACTTAGCAAGCAAGGGATGGTGAAAGGATTGTCGGCCATTGAATTTTCAAATGGTGTTTGTAATGGATGTTATCTTGGAAAGCATCCACAAGAAAAGTTTGAGAAGGGGCATGCATGGAGAGCCTCTTCACCTTTGGAACTTGTACATACTGATCTCATGGGTCCATTTCCAGTACTTTCAATGAGAAAATCAAGATATGTGTTGTCATTTATAGATGATTACACTAGATTCACTGGGTTTTACTTATTGAAACTCAAGTCTGATTTTTTTCAACATCTAAAGATTTTCAAAGCGCGTGTAGAAAATCAGTCTCGAAAACACATCAAGATACTCCACACAAAAAATGGGACAAAATATGTCAACAAAAATATCAATAATCTTTGTAATGAAGTAGGCATACTGTTGCAGCATATAGTTCCTTACACTCCACAAAAAAATGGGGTGGCCGAAAGGAAGAATTGAATTTGAAAGAGATGGCCAATTGCATGTTGCATGCAAGATATCTTTCATCAAAATTGTGGGTTGAAGCTATCAATTGGGCCTCATACATCCAGAATAGATCTCTTCATAAATCTATTACTGAAAAAACACCTTTTGAGGCTTGGACTGGCATGCAACCTGAAGTCAATCATTTCCGCATTTTCAGATGTCGAGCATGGGCCTGCATTCCTATAGAGAAGAGAAAGGCTTTGGAGACTCAAAGTAAAGAATGCATGTTTGTTGGATATTCTGATGAAGTAAAAGGGTACAAATTGCTTAATATCAACACTAAAGAGCTCTTTATTGAAAGGAGTGTAAAGTTTGACGAAGATATTTTGCATGCATCAACAGATGAAGATGTTACCAAGTTTCCATCACCACTCATTGATGAGTATGCATATGAAACTTCAGATCAGAATTCTGATGAAGATGAGCCTTTTCCTCTGCCACATGTTAGACCACCAATTATTGAACATCGAGATCATACTTCCTCATGTAGTTTGGAATATTATCGACCACCTTCAACACAAAAATGGTGTAGCATGAGTGATCTCCTTGATGATCTTGCCTCTATACCTCAGTTTGAGGAATATCCACAAGCACTCTTAGCTATGGAGCCATGCATGCCCATGCATGCGTATATGATGCATGCATTTGATCCATAGACTTATGCAGAAGCAACTAGGCATCCTGAATGGGAAGCAACATTGGATGAGGAATACAATTCTCTCACTAAGAACTAGACTTGGGATTTGGTTCCGCTACCTTCCAATCATAAACTTGTGAGGTGCAAGTGGGTTTACCAGACCAAGAAAGCAACAAATGGCCAAGTTAGTCGATATAAGGCACAATTGGTAGCAATTGTTTTTCTTCAGTAGGTACATGATGTTGACTATGATGAGACTTTTGCTCTAGTGGAAAAAATGGATTTCATTCGGCTATCTCTCTCCATTGCATTAGCAAGAGGATGGGAGGTGCATCATATGGATGTGAAGAATGCCTTTCTTCATGGTGATCTCAAGGAGGAAATCTACATGGATCAGCCACAGGGATACATATAAAATTCATCTCTGGTATGCAAACTAAAGAAGTCTCTCTATGGCCTCAAGCAGACACCTAAAGCATGGTATGCAAAGATGGATTCCTATCTGTAATCTCAAAAATTTGTACACTCCAAATTTGATTCCAATGTTTATTTTTTGAAGAAAATTGACTCCTTGTTGACCATAGTACTATATGTAGATGATATTCTGATAACATGTAGTTCAGCTTCTAGCATTACAGAGATTAAAACTGCATTGCATAAGCGATTTTATATGACATACATGGGCTTGATAAATTTCTTCCTTATCCTAGAGATTAATCAGAGTGGTTATGGGATTACCATTTCTCAACCAAAGTATGCTAGAGATATTTTGGCACAATTTCACATGAGTAACTCCAAACCATCATCCACACCTTTCTTATCAGGGATAAAGCTTGAGAATGGCAAAAACAGACCATTAGTTGATTCAACATTGTACCGTTAGCTTGTGGGAAGTATTCTTTATCTCACTCACTCTCATCCTGATCTCTCATATGCTGTAGGAGCAGTTTCCATATGCATGCAGGAGCCACATGAGTTACACTGGAAAGTTGCAAAGCGCATCCTTCGATATGTCCAGGGGAAAATCACCTATGGGATTCATTATGCAGCAAATTGTTCTTTTGATCTCATTGGGGTCACAGATTTAGATTGGGCTGGCGACAACATTGGTCGCAAGTCCACCTTTGGCTATATACTTAGTTTGGGATCTGACCCAATTTTTTGGTCAAGCAAGAAGCAGGATGCCATTGCTTTATCACCAGCGGAGGTCGAGTACAGAGGAGGAGTAAATGTCACTATTCAGGCCATTTGGGTACAACATTTCCTATCTGAGCTTGGGATCAATGTCCATCATCCAACTGTCATCTGGTGCGACAATCAAAGTACGCTAAAGTTTTGCAGAGATCTAGTGCAACATCAGCGGACCAAACACATCAAGATCCACGTGCACTTCATTAGAGAAATCATTCATGATGGGATCATTGATCTTTATTATTTTCCTAGTTCCGAGAAGGCTGTTGATATCTTTACCAAGGCTTTCACTGAGCAGAAATTTTGATTTCTGCAAGATTGTCTCGGGGTGAAGGACACGAATGCCTAATAGTTTTCTTTTATCCACTTTTTTCATTATATTTTGAGGGGGGTTTTCTTCCCACTGGGTTTTCCCTTTTTCCTCTTTTCATGCATTGTATATGGGTACCTAAAATGGCCTTGTTGTCGGGACATTCATTTTGCATCACACTCACCTAAGTTATGCTTAAGGGGGGGTGTTGGTGTACATGCACATAGTTTTCCTTGATCAGCTTTAGTTCAACTCTAGTTATTACATGTGATGTGCACTTGTCTCTAGCTAGTTAACTTGAGTGTTTACATGTGGTGTGCACTTGGCTTTAGTTAGTTAACTCTAGTGCTTGCATGTGGTGCATGTGCACATTAACATAACATAACTCACACTTAGCTTCAGTTATCTTTAATTATCCATAGTTATTGCATGTAGAACTAAGCTTAACTTAGTTTCTTTATGTATTGATTCTCAAACTAATATTGATGAATCAAATTCATTCTCAATTCTAATTTTTCTTTTTAAACTCTCGCAAGTTTGTGCAATTATTCTTCAGCGATATCCGTATTTGTGCTCTAAAAATTTTACAAGGTGGAGGATAATTGGCACATATAGGGTATGAAAAACCTCCATGCCCACCATGGTGTCATGACCAACCAAAACGTTATTGTCCCGACCCACAAACCAACCAAGATTGTTGCACAACCACATACGGGCTTGCATCAAAATATGCGAAACTGAGGATTCCACTCTCATAATAGAGGCACCAACCCCAATCCAGTCCTCCAAGGAAGCCGAGCTGAGATATTTATCTCTTATAAATTGCTTTTGGTTCCCCCCCCACATCAATGCATGCCAAAGATTAATTGTAAGATATGCACCATTAAAGGATTTGATTTCCTTGATACCCCAACTACCAAAATCAAGTGGCTTGCATATATTAGTTGGTGCAGTTAAGTGAAAATTTGTCTTTTCCCCTGTGCCAGACTAAATAAACTCTGTTATGATTGCATTGATTTTGTGGATAACTTCCATGGGGAGATGAAATCTGTGTATCCAATAGAAAAGTATTTCTTGGAGCACAACCTTTTCCAAAATCATCCTACCACCCAAGGATAGCCACTTATGCTCCCACTTAGATAACTTCCTATTGAATTTGTCAAGTATCCAATCCCAATCTTGCCTCCTATAATTGCATGGTTTCAAGTGGAAGCTCAAGTATTTAAAACCATCCACCACGAGAATAAATTTAATACAAAAAAATTGCAATCCTTTGAATTTCAATATCTTCCATACAATCTACAATTAATTCAGTCTTTTTCTTGTTCAATAAGAGTTTGGACGCCCTACCAAATTTAGCAAGTATTAAGGATGGATATTGTCATTCAGCCAGCTTGGACTCTCATCCCCAACACATCATCCATAAACATATTGTCGAAGAGTTGTAAGTTTTTTGTTATCTTGCATCCTGTAATGCGACCATCTTCCCTTTCAACCTTGATAGCCCGAATTAGCCCATCCATCACTAATATGAATAGTAGTGGGGAAAAGGCACATCCTTGTCAAATACCTTGATATATTCTGAAGAAATGTGTAGCAGTCCCATTTATTAGTACTGCAAGGTTAGCGGTAGTGACACATGCCATTATCCAGTTGACTTGTCTCCAAGGTAAGCCAATCTTGTGAAGTATAAGCCTTAAGAATTCCCAGTCAACTCTATCAAATGCTTTGATGAGGTCTATTTTTATCAAGCAGGACTTTAGGTTTTTAGTTTTGATAGAGTGGATACACTCCTGGGTAATCCCCACCGCATTTTGGATCCACCTTACTAGAAAACACATATATAGTTTTAGTATTTTGCAATCGTGTATTAGATAATTATGGCTCGATGACTGAATTCACATTCTTGACCTACACTTGTTAGTAGGTTCCTTGAATGTAGAAAAGTACACTACATAGTTGTTCCTTGAATGTAGCAAAAGACACCATCTAGTTATTCGTAGTTTCCCTAGTTACTCTAGTTTTATAGCATGTTGTAATAATAAATCTTTGTTATAAATTTGATTTAATTGAATACTATGAATTTCCAATTCAAAAGATAATATATTAAGTATAAGTATAAAAGAACAAAATAATGGAAACCACCAAGTTTCCAATCTATTTGTTCCTAGTGATTTATGGACCTGGAAGAGAAAAATCATAGAAAAGAAAAGTCCATTAAAAATCAAATTACAATTGAAAATATATTAGAAAGATAAGTGAATAGAAAATATATTAGAAAGATAAGTGAATTGGAATGAAAAGATTATAAAAAATATAATATATTAGAAAGACAAGCGAATTGGAATGAAACAATTATATATATATATATATATATATATATATATATTATAATTTGTTTTGTTTTATGAAAAATAATATATATAGTTTGACTATTCAACTTTAATTTTTTTTATTTAATATTGATTTATGATTATATACATGAATTCAACATCTTAGAATATCTATAATTTAAATGTGCAATTATTTATAATCGAAGCAAAATCCTAAACAATTTAAACCATAAAATATATCAAAAACTTAAAACAAATAAACTACAAATTTAATAAACAAATAAATGATCACTTTAATAATTAATCATTATATTATTAAAAATATTTTTAATTTTTATATTTTAATAATTAATTATTATATTATTAAAATATTTAATTAAAATAAATCTTCAATAAAACTTAAAAGTTTAATATTTCAATAAAATTTAAAATATTACAAATATAAAACTCTCAAAACCATTTTAAAAAATCACATGAAATTTAATACTTTGTAATACACAAGAGGATATCAATGAAATGAAATGAAATGCCAACCGATGATCCTAGGAGCTTTCACTCGACTCGACAGCAAGACTCGCCTATTAAATTAGTGCTCAGATTTATCCTAATTAAAACAATTCATGTTTTTTTGGTCATCTAGAGGAATCCAGCGGCTTCTCCGACAGGTAACTATTAAATTTTTAGTGGCTTACCGTCTCTCTCCTTAATCCGAGCTAGGTCAAGGGAATTTAAATATGAATCTCTCAAATTTCAACAATTTCACAAATCTAGAAATCACTAATTAAATTCAAGTCTTGAAAGATACAATTTCTGTGATATAACTGCAAGCAGGTTGAACAGTCCAATTCTCCTTTTTTTGAATCTTGCATTTCTTTTTTTAAATTTTGATTAACTAGTCAATATATATATTTGATTAACTAGTTGTTTTTAGTGAGATTTTTTTAAGGTGTTTTGGTAGATTTTTTTATCTAATTTCTCTAAAATCTTATAAAAATTCATTGAAACAGAAGTTTAAAGGATAACTTTGCACAATCTAAGTGTCTTCGAAATTTTTTAGGATGTTGAATCCATATATACAATTAAAAAAACAAAAAAAAAACAATTTAAATAACTGAAATCAAAATTCAACCTCAATTTTTTTTTTACCAAATTCAAACACCAAAACTCTAAAAAACAACACTAAAAACATCTATTTTAATTAATATGCAGCACTCCAAAATCTCATTCCTTGAACCTTGGTACGTCTAACAAATCTTTATCTTTTGTATATCTCCAGGCATTTAAAATGGAAACTCTACCTGGAGTACTCTCAGACATATCTATAGTTAATCTAATATGGTGGTGGATATATATATATATATATATATATATATATATATATATTAATGAGATTTGGGGTCATGAGATACAGGTATATTGATATTGAGGAGAACATCACTACGGAAGAGGGAGTGCTCTACCTTCCATAGTTTTAGAATGTATTACTGTTTTACTTGTTTTTTGCATTTTTATTATAGATCTATATGAAAGTCTAATATGAATTTTTTTTAATTATGTTGAAACAATAACATCATACTGACTATTTGGGCAGCAGCTATAAGCTATAAATGTTCAGGCACACCTGTTATATGCTCTATTTCACTGTCTTGGATTCTATTAGTAATATACTATAATTCCAGTGTATTTTTCTTCTCAAAAAATATTTGAAGGCAGGCTGAACAGTCCAATCTCGTTCCTTAAATCTTCCAATTATTGTCCGTTGACATTTTTCATTCCTTGAATCTTATTATTGTCGGTTGACATTTTTTTAATAGTCTGTCTAATATTTTTCAACAGCTTATTTTTTTTTTTTAATATTCTATTATGGAGTTGTATAATGAGATGGAGGAATTGCTCGGACCGTCAAAATTGAATGAAATCTAAGTAAAAAATTTAAGAAATCTTAAAGTAATAATGTTTAAATCATGATTTTCAGCACCATCAAAATTCTCTAAAGCACCCAAAATTAAAGTTTGATAGTTATATAATGGATTTACAAAAATCCTTATCGAATTTCCTTAAAATATAAACGAAATTTCCATAATTTTCAAAAAAAAAAAAACAATCTAGTTAGACTACGACATTCCATTATGGTCTGTCAAACATTTTTTTTTAATATATCTGCAAGGCAGGTTGAATAATCCAAGTCTCGTTCCTCGAATCTTCCATTATTGTAAGTCGACATCTTTTTGATATATGTGCATGCAGGTTGAACAGTTTGTGTAATGTCTGAGAAAGGGCAAAAGGAAAGGCCCCGCGGAAGGATCGTGAATAGCTGGTTCGTTGGGAATCTTTTTCTGCATCTATGCGGAATTATTAATAACTGGTTTGTTGGGAATATTTTTTTTTAAAATTTATGGGAAGGTAATGTACAAGAAAATAACGTGAGAAACAGCTGGGTAGGAGGAGACTATTTAAAAACGTTTGAAACCGCATGAAACAGCTGGGTCGCAGGAGACTATTTTGTCCTCTCTTTTCTGAATTCAAATAACTACCACTAAAATCGATGAGATGTTAATTGATGAGATGTTGTAGCAGAGAGTTTGGGGTCATTAGGATATGGAGTTGTCTATCAACGCAATAGAATAGTTTGGATGACAGTTTTTTTTGCAGGAATTCTGTAAAAAAAATTCAAAAAATCAGGTAGTTGGAGTGTTTGAATTGCATTTTTGATGGTGGAAATACATTCAGCGCCATCAAAAATCCGTAAGGCACTCAAAACACTGAAGTTAAACAAATGTAATCAAGATTTTCAAAAATCTTTGCCTGAATTTTTTATAATCTTACCAGAATTTCTGGATTATTTTGTTTCTGGGTTATTTTGTGGGTTTTTTAGATTACCAACTAGGGTATTAAGAAAATATATAAGATAATTTTGAAGTAAATTGTCTTTGAGACAAAAAGAAATTTATATATTATTTTAAATATTGTTTTTGAGTGTCTTAAACTATTGTTTCTATAAAGATAATATTGAAGATAAGTATTGTTGCCTAAGCTTTTTATTTCAACTTAAAGGGGGTGAAGATATGTTGACTTTTTTTAAATAGAGTGCCTAAATTGATTTTCAAGCTAATATGCTTAGCATATGTTTGGTTAAAATGTTTATCAACTATTGTAGTGTGTTACATAGTTTGTTAGGTTGCATTGACTTTTAATAAATTTAAAAAATTAGATTCCTACTAAGTGGTTCCCCACCAATTTTCTAAGGATTGAGATTATTCCAATTCTAATAAGTTCCTTTATGATAAGTTCTTCATTATTATTTATAATATTCATTATAAATTTAAAATGTTTATCAACTATTGTAGTGTGTTACATAGTTTGTTAGGTTGCATTGACTTTTAATAAATTAAAAAAAATAGATTCCTGCCAAGTGGTTCCCCCCACCAATTTTCAAGAGATTTGAGATTATTCGAATTCTAATAAGTTCATTTATGATAAGTTCCTCATTATTATTTATAACATTCATTATAAATTTAAAAAATTATCATAATGGATGTTATAAATAATAATGAAGAACTTATTATGGAAGAAGAGTTGTCTTTAAGTGCAATTTTAAAAAAAGTTTGCCTGTTTATTTTCCAATTTAATTTATCTGTGCCTTAGAGGTTTTCATGTTCCATATATGTAGTCTCAAAAACCAGTTTAAACAATACGAATCAAGATTTCATCACAAGAAAGGTTTTCATGGTCCATATATGTAGTCTCAAAAACCAGTTTAAACAATATGAATCAAGATTTCGTCACAGGAAACTCCAAAAAGTCTCACTTAAAACAACTCCTCAAACATTTACGTGATTAACCATCTAAAAAAAGGTTATGGATCAATTTTAACTTAGAAAAAAAATGAATAACACAATTTATTGTAAATCTCAAATCTCTAAGAACCCAAATCTAATTTTTTAAATTTATTGAAAGTAACAAACCATTTTGCTAAATAAAATTTTCTTATATGTAAATGAATGTTATAAATAATAATGATGAACTTATCATGGAGAAACTTATTAGAATTGGAATAATCTCAAATCCCTAAGAAATTGGTGGGTGGGAGTCATTTGGCACAAATCTAATTTTTTAAATTTATTAAAAGTAATGGGCCATTTTTTAAAATAAAATTTAAATAACAATGAAGAAATTATAATGGGGAAACTTATTAGAATTGGAATAATCTCAAATCCTAGGAAATTGGTAGGCAACCACGAATCTAATTTTTTAAAAAGTCAATCTACATCGTCAATGAAAAAAAAGTCAAGAGATACTTATCCACTTTAAATTGAAATAAAAAATATAAACAATTTATTTTAAATGTATTTTTAATTACATTTCTCAATAAACAATTTCATTTGTCTCACAAGAAGACAATTCAATTTTGTCTTTTAGGATCTTGAGAAAATATGAAAAAATATATTTTTAAAAAATTAAACAAATTATTTTAAATATTTTTTTAACTAGCAATTGCACCACATGTTGCAAAAGAAACGCCTTAATGGAATAGCATAGGAAATAATAGCTTAGGATAAATAAGATGTTGCAGAGAGCGAACCATCCTGAAGGAATGAAAGGAAAATTTTCCATGGTGAAGGGATGAAAGGCAAATTTTGCTTCCATGGAAGCATGTCATTGAGGTTTCAAAGATATTGTTGATAAAGAGTTATCAACCAAAAAATTGTCTTAGATATTGAAATAGGCAATTGGGGATGAAAACATATATGTAACCAACATAATATGTTCACATATATAAAAAAATTAAAATAGATATTGAAATAGGAAATTGGGGTGAAAATCCTTTGGTGATTAATAATCATCCAAAACAAGCATGAAATAAGCATGTAACTCAAATAAGATATTTTAAATACATTCAAGTACAATCTATCTTTTATAGATGTAAATAAAGAGAATTTTTATTGACAGAAATAGAGTTTACTCCAAGTTCATCTACATATGCCAATTGCATTCACCACTTAAGAGAATTAAAAAAAAGTTTATTGAGAAAAAAACTCCAACACATTTGTAGAGAAAATTATAACACACTATCACACTTTTCTTATCAGAGCTAAATGTTCATGTATGCAACAACTATGGATTTTATCACTTAGGAGCAGTAAAAACAAGTTTATTGAGAAAACAACTCCACCACATTTGTAGAGAAAATTATAACACAGTATCACAATTTTATTATCATAACTAAATGCTCCTATATGCAACAATGATGGCTTTGATCAGTTCAAGAGTAGTAAAAACAAGTTTATTGAGAAAACAACTCTAGCACTCAGAGAGATTTGGAAACAATTGTTGAATTGGTGAACGCATATTGCTCTATGGTGTTGGATATTGGGCATAGATTTCTTGAACTTGTATACAAGATTGTAAATTTGCATGTAGTTTATACTACATTAACCATGAAATTGTCAACATTTAGGGCACACTTTCCATCACATTTGTAGAGAAAATTACAGTAGAGTAACACATTTTCCTTATCATATCTAAATGTTCATATATGCAACAACTACCGTGTGCCTCATAGTTTACATTTGTGCAACGAGGAGAGGAGTGTAAGGTGCAAGCTAGAATAACAAGAGAAGAATCTTGTTTGGGACTTAAGATAGATTCATTCTCTGCACATCTAGAGTAAAGCTTAATAAAACAAAACTCACCATAGCTTATTCTTAATTGATCAAGAGTATATAATTTTTAGGGTGGTGTTCTATGTGCACTTCCCATGATGTCTATCACAATGTATGGGGTTCATTGCAACCATGGATATATTCTAAGTTGTTGTGATTTTTTTCTTGTGGCTAAAACTTAGTTTTGGTTGTCGCCTAGTTATCATGATTCAAAACTTTTTTATCAGCTCAGATCCTTATAGAATTAGATATATTCTGTGAGCTAATGTGATGTTCTTTTTGTCACAATGGTTCATAAATAAGTTATTATACCACAATATTGAATTTCTCATTGTGTGTTTTGTTTATGAACGCTTTAAAAAAACCATGGGAACATTTCACATCTTGTTCTATGGTGTTGGATATTGGGCATAGCTTTCTTGATATTGTATACAAGACTGTAAATTTTCATGTAGCTTATACTACATTAACCATGAAATTGTCGACATTTAGGGCACACTTTCCATCACATTTGTAGAGAAAATTACAATAGAGTATACATTTTTCTTATCATATCTAAATTTTCATATATGCAACAACTACCTTGTGTCTCATAGTTTACATCTGTGCAAGGAGGAGAGGAGTGTAAGGTGCAAGCTAGAATAACAAGAGAAAGAAGAATCTTGCTTGGGACATTAGAATCTATTTGGGACTTGAGATAGATTCATTCTCTGCACATCTAGAGTAAATAGTAATAAAACAAAACTCACCATACTTTGAAATTTTTAAATAAATATCTTAAAAATTAGAATATCAGTTTACTACATTTTACTCAATGACACATTTAACAACATTCATTTAAAAAGACACAAATATAAATTACTATTTTAAATAAAAATACTACAACACATTTAACAATATTCATTCAAAAAAATAAAAATACAAATAACTATTTTAAATAAAAATTGTACAAAGAATCACATTAATTACCATGACCCCCATGTACCTTCCTCTTATTACTTTTTAAATATCTCATGTTTGTAACTTATTCTTAATCACATAGTGTCAATTTTGTTAAACTATAATCTACAAATCTCACTTTTTATAGCTTTGCTGGAAGAATAGAGTATCTAAATTCCCTTACCCTTTAAGAAGCATCCTCAATTATTGTACCACCCACCTCAGCATCCAATATAGACATCTTAGCTTATTCTTAATTGATCAAGAGTATAGAATTTTAGGGTAGTGTTCTATGTGGACTAAAATTCCCATGATGTCCATCACAATGTATGGGGTTCATTGCAAACATGGATATATTATGTGAGTTGTTGTGATTTTTTTCTTGTGACTAAAACTTAGATTTGGTTGTCACCTAGTTATCATGATTGAAAACTTTGTTATCATCTCAGATCCTTATAGCATTAGATATATTTTGTGAGCTAATGTGATGTTTTGTTTGTCACAATGATTCAAAAATAAGTTATTATACCACAATATTGACTTTCTCATTGTATGTTTTTTTTATGAACACTTTAAAAAAAACCATGGGAAAATTTGATTTTACACTGTGGATATATTTTGTGAGCCAATGTGATGTTTTTTTGTCACAATGATTCAAAACTAAGTTATTATACCACAATATTGACTTTCTCATTGCATGTTGTTTTTATGAACACCTAAAAAAAACCACGGAAAAATTTGATTTTACACTGTGATCTCCCCAACATGGGTGGGGGTTTTATAAATTTGAGAGTAAATTGAGCAGTGATTTTTAGAAATTGTTGTATAAGATGGGAAAATTAGATTGTTTGCAGACAATATGGATGTCATAACAGATATCTATTTTGAATTTTTTAGTGTCTCTTGCCACCATGCATCTAATAAGATCCATTTCAGCTGAGAACGTCAATAGATCATTGTGTGAATGATAACTTGTGAAACCCTAGCCATTTTTTTTTGATCATGGTTGAGGTTACAAACTAATAACTTGTGAAATCCCTAGCCATTTTCTTTGATTTTTGGATTAGGTTATAAACTAGAATACACTCCCTCTTCAGAAGAATCTACAATATATATTGGATGGAGGGAAAGGTTATGATAAAACTTGTACAAAAAACCCTAAGGACTGAGTGGGTTTTTTCTTTTGTAAGTTTTGTTTGGAATTGAAAAAAAAAATATAAAATATAAAATTATGTAGTGAAAATTTTGTTTAAAATTTCATAATAAAAAGTTGAGTAAGTGTGACATCATATAATATGAAAATTATTTATGATTATAAAGTAAAAAACATGTAAGATTTTTTAGATCTATATTATTTATGAGAGCCCTTTAAATAAACTACATTCTGCATGAATACCATGGGTCAATACCATGGGCTGCTTTTATAGTTTATTATTATTAGACATTTGATCCCTCTTCGCTCTTGGTAGATCCATAGTTAATATTGATCTAGGCCATATTAATTTCCCGCTTTAAATAAACTACATTCCACATGAATACCATGGGTTGTTTTTATAGTTTATTATTATTTTATTATTTTTAATTTTTATTGTATTTTGACTTAGTTAAAATGTCCATTACATTATATCAATATTTTTATCTAATTTATTTTTATTTTTATTTTTGTGTAATTTGACATAGTCTCACCAAATCTAAATTCAATCTAACTTATTTTAAAAAAAAACTAACATTATAAAAAACATATATAAAACTATTTACTTGTGGATCTAATGGCCTAAAACATTTCAATAGTCTAACATTTGATCCAATGGCTCAGACATGGACACAATAACAGCTAGAGGAGTGGTTGCAAAGGAAACATGGACACAATGGTAGCTAGGGGAGTTGTTGCAAAGGAAATTCCTTAAGGCTAAGAAAGAGTAGTATGGAAGAAATAAGATCTGACCAAAGTTCTATATAAAAAATGGGAAATAGGAGGACTCTACCTAGCTAAATAAATTAACAAGAGATGTTTCAATAATATAGGTAATAAACAATAGCAACATCACCGTAATGTAAAAAATAAATATGGAACTTTTGAACCTTAGATATATAAAATGCATATTCATATTGTCATTTATATTTGATATTCAATGTGTGTTTTCATTTGATTGTATTTATAATTTTATATTATCCATGGAATTTAATATTAAATAAAATTTCATTTTTTAATGCCACTCATCTCAATACATAAAATGGATTTAAAATATTATAAACCATTCGATCTTAATTCCATTCCAATCAATTTAATAATAGCACAACAATAAAATTTGATCTTAATTCTATTCTAATCAATATGATATATTAGGAGAACAATATAACAATATGTATAAGTATCAATTTATGGAAAACATCTAAACATTTACTTTGCAATACATTTGACATTACCAAAATTAAAAAAAAAAGAATTATTTGTATCATAACTTTAATTTATATTATTATTATTATTAAAAATAAAAGAGAATTAATATATCAGTTTAATCAATATAGTTAAAAAGAAACATGTAACAAGATTCTTAACTATTTATATTCATTCTCACTTTACTTTATTGTGGTGATTCTTAATTTATGAATAGATTTTGTATAAAAATTATCTATATCATAACTTTAATTTATATTATTATTATTATTAAAAATAAAAGAGAATTGATATATGAGTTTAACTTATACGGTTGAAAAGAAACATGTAACAAGATTCTTAACTATTTATATTCACTCTTACTTTACTTTGTTGTGGTGATTTTTAATCTATAAATAGATTTTGCTGGAATAACATGAGCCAATATCATGAATTATCAATATCAAGTGGCCAAAAACTATAACTAATCATTTCATATGACACTTGCTTGTATGGATTTTTTATTGTTTCTTATTTAATTACTTTAGTGAAAATGGTGAAAGGACATAACTACTTTTGAAACACTTTAATATGTAACAATGATTAAAAATATTATGGAGAATAAATATCTATCATCAACATAACAATGAATGATAAGAAGTTAAACCCTCACTATTCATCTACTTATTAATAATAAATGATAATTAAATTAAAATTCTAGAACTTCCAAGATAAATATATTAAAATTCTATACACATTTGAGACATAACAATACCAATTAAATGATTTACAAATAATCATGTGAATTCACCAGTAAACACATTAAAATGTAAACATGTCACATCTAAAACACTATCATGTATTACAATGTCCAGGAGTTTGCATGCAAAATTTTTACATATATTCTGTTTGAATTTATTATTTTCCACTGTTTTCTATTTATCCATGACTACATGTAAAATAAAAACAGGCCTCTAGCAAACAATTTAAAAAATTGTTGCATGTGGGTGGGAATCCCTCTTTGATTTGAATCTGCATATAAGAATCTTTAAAACTATGCTTTCTAATTTGAGAGGCACTGATTGAAATTTGTTTACTAATGGACTTCGTTGTGGATTGAATTTTTACCCGTACTAAAATCTTTCTATTTTGGAATTTTACTTTCTAAATTACAAGCTAGAAATTTGCAAGAAAAGTTTCAATGGGTAACACCAAAGCCATAGAAATAAAAATTTGTTTTTAGAAACACTGATAAACAACCACAAAGTTGTCGGTAGAATTAACTTTGTTAAGGATGAATCCCAAATGTACAAAGATTCCAAATATTTTGGAGGGCAACTCCAAAATCTCGATGATAGTATGGTCTTTTCGCAATATATACTGTAGCTCACATTTCCGCAAACACTGAAATGTTCTACTTTGCAATGCAAGGGAAATGAAGACCAAAATTGAAAATTTAACAGAACAAAGCTATTAAAAATTTAGCTATACTGGGTAAGCTACCAATCCAGTGTTTCTCACACAAAAATAAAAATTTATAAATTGAAATTTTACTCATTCTAACACAAAATTAAAAATTTAAAAATTGAAATCTTACCCATTCTAACCGGGGGGGCTTTTCGTTTCTTGGAGAAATTTGAGATCACTGCATTTTTTTCCACTCACTATCTCAAGGAATAATACTCCAAAACTATAGACATTAGCTTTCACTGATAATAGCCCCCGCTTTCACTGACAATCGCCCCTGCATTGCATACTCTGGCGCCATATAACCACTGCATACTCCATTGTTCAAAGGCGACTTCCATTTATTCAGCGACCGTGTTTCTCTCAACCAATAACCAGGATTTCTTTGCATGCAAGCGATGTATTTAAAATGAATACAAATAAGGGGACATTGTCTGCAGTGCGGCACTGCCTGTGTTCGGTAAATACTGAAAATTTTAAAAGGAACACCACAAGTAAAATAGTGAACCATTTGGCCGACGATTTGTTTTTTTATATACTTTTTTTTAATTTTTTTCCCATAGATTTGTTTTCATTATAACTAGCACAATCACATTTATCAATGTTATTGATATAGGTCATGATGCTTATATGAAATAGATTTACAACTACATCCACCAATGGTTGATATACGCATATAGATCTATATCCACCACCCAACACATATATTTCACCAAAGTAAATATTCTATATTTATAATTGATATCACCAAAATATTATATATATTTACTTAGAATATATTAATAATATTAACTATATACATACTATATATTAACTTGAAATATATATATATAATAAAAATATATTACTAAATGATTTCAATACATTACTAGTTTTAACTCAAACTATAATATAATTTTTTTTTCCTCGAGAAAAAAAATGTAATTTTATTATCGTTATGTGAGTACAAAATTACATTGTGAAACACATAAATGTGTGTTCAAAAGAGACAAACTCAGGAGTTTGTAGGCAAAAAACAAATCACAAAGTGAAAACAGATTCTATGCGAACCTAAGTCGGCTTATACACGATCGATCATAAAACAAGTCGATCATAAAGTCCCTTTGGAGAACAAGTCGATCATAAAAAACGAAACAACGCTTTCTACTATAAACAGTCCAAAGTAAGAAAACCACTGCCGAGAATAAAGATTTCCAACCGTTCATCATGAATCCGTACATAGCTCGATCATTCAATCGGACCTTCCCGGAAGCACCCAACGGATATGACGCATCATAAAAATTCGTAATAAAGCACCGCTCGGTGAAACAATGTCACCGTTTGTCAATTAATAATTGTGTCCAGCCCTCCGTTGTAGCCCTTTAGGTGAGAAATACCGAAAATTTACCAAAGGATTCGCAGTCTCCATCAAATGAAAATATTGGGGAAAGTGCTCACCAAGTGTAAGTGACTTCGTTAGCTATTACAAGTCAAGCCTCGTAGACAGTTTCAACCACCGCAAACCGTCCACCCGAGCAAAGAAGCCTATATAAAACCAAAGTGATAATTCATGACCATCTTCAACATAAATTGTAGAGAAAAAAAATGCACACCATGAGTATGCTTCCTGTTGGCAATTTGTTGTCGAGCCAACAAAGGAACATTGTAGCATCTCGATCAAATAAAGATGGATGTAAATATTCATGATATCGCCATTCGATGTTCTCTCGATCCTCCGCAGTCCCACGTCCTACCGAATCCCCTCTTTGAAGCTCGATCTCGCCTTATCATTATTTTCTCGATAAATATGCTCGACAGGGAGAAAGATTCAAGTGAAAGGAAGATCTCCCTAATAGAGCGAAGCAAATTTTGTAAATGAGCACTCGTATTGTCGAATTCCTTTTATCCAATTAATCACATTCAATGAGTCCCCATAAAAAATTTATCTTTATGCAAACTTTTCTCCACAACGAACAGCAGTAGGATCTTTCGAGGCTCAATAAGCTCGAAAGCATTGTTATTTGTTCCTTCCCCAAGCCCACAGCAGATCTCAAACCAATGTGAATCGAGAAGAAATACTAGAGCCCCTCCACCACAAACATTTTGCCGCATCGCCCCATCAAAAAACCCCATGGATTCCTCCTATCAATGTCCAACAAGAGGGACCTCCCTTTGATTGGCGGCACTGATATGGATAGGAAAAGCAGATGCGACTCTATAGTCATGGCACCAATGACCTCCGTGTATCGACCATCCCCTCAAATAGTAAGCGGTTACGAGCCAACCAACAACCCCGTATGACAAGGAGAAGCAGAGCTTTTTAGATTCTACTCAAACGATAAGACACCCACCAGAATCCCTAAGCATGAGACACGGCTTAAGCCCTCCCATCTACAAAGAAGACCCAATAACCCGGAGCATTCCAACCACACCCCTTTAATGAAGGGATAGGTCGAGGAAAATGTGGTTTGCGTATTCTCATCGTAATTACATAGACAACACCATCCAGGGCCCTAAAAACATCTATGTTGTAGAACATCCTGTGGGGACTTTGTTTTCAAGGACACACCACATAAAAAATGCGAGTCTTAGGAGGACAATTTAGTTTCCAAAGTTTCTTTTCACCACCACCGCTCTTCACCAGAAACGAGCCCCCAACACTAATTTTTGTGTGCCAACCCGAGGAGAATATATCCTCGACGAATCAAAATCCCATACAATCTTATCCTCCCTCTCCGTAGCAAAATATGAGCTCGTTTTAATGCACGGATATAATCATCCAAAGTGCCCTCTCATCAAGAACATCCAACTCCCAAAGAAGAGGCCAATATCCAAGACCGAATGCCCAACCTTCTCCGAACAGGGATCAACAAGATGGGAGAGAAAAGTAATCCCCCCTTCGCCTTAAGGCCTCAATCGTATGTCCGGGAAGGAGATGTCGAAGTTCACTTCTCATCCAAGGATCCTCACCAACCCAAAGCTTCTGCCATTACCCACATCCCAAGCCAACTTGTTTCCGTAATGTGAAAAGAATTAACTAGAGCCTTCCAAATCACCGATCCACCCCGCAAAGGTTTTTTCTTGGATTCCTTATCCAATCTACAATAGAAGAAGGATCAATATATTTCGTGTGATCACCCGAGTCCAAAGGTCGTCAAAATTGATGAGCCTCCACTCACCCTTTGTCGCAAGAGCTCGTGCAAAGAGAAAAATATTTTTCAGCTCCCCATCCACCCAACCCTTTAGGGACTGCAATTTTTCTCCCCATCGAACCCAAGGGGTCACCAACGATTCCTATTTCCCACTCCAAAAGAATCTAAAGCAAATCCTCCCGTCGCTCCAAAATACCCTTTGGGATCCAAGAGAGGACAACCAATATACCGGGAATGACCTCCAAAAACAGACTTAACTAGAGTCAAGCGCCCTGACTCTGATACAACTATTTATGACACCAAACTCTTAAGTGATTTTTCCCAGCTTTTCCAAAGAACCAACTCCAATCATGTTTCTATAATCATTGGGTTTTAAGTGGAAACCCAAATAAATCAACCCAACATCCAAACGAGTAGAGTTATAGGGAAAAAATCCTTTCAAACTCACGCCTCTCCTCCTCCCTCGTAAAATGAGAGGTGATGGAAGACTTCACAACATTCACTTCCATTCCAGTGGCCTTTCTAAAACGAGTCCAAAATCTCACCAAGAGTAATAGCATCTCGCACCGATCCAGTAGCAGAAGATTAAAAAAATCATCAACAAAAAGTAGATGAGTGATGAAAAAATTTGGAGCAACTCCGAATGCCCTTCAAGGAACCCCGTCTCTTGGCCTCCTTAAGAGCTCAGCTCAAGCCCTCAAGCAACCAATAAAAACAAAAGGGAGAAAGGGGGACGGCCCCTCGCGAAGGCCCCTTTCAAAGATGAAAAAAGGGAGATGCAGACTTCATTAAGCAAAACGAGAAAGAGACGACTTGTAATACAACTCATGATCCATCTTATGAAACCAATGCCAAAGCCAAGGTGAGTCGAGAGCAACGAATATATAACCAACTTACTCGGTCATATGCTTTGGAGAGATCTATTTTCAGCACAATCCCTTTGAGGTTCTTGGTCTTCATGTCGTGGAGAGCCTCTCGAGCAATTCCGATTGCTTCATGTATTTGACGACCATCCGTAGAAAAACCAAATCGTTCACCGAGATATGAGTAGACATGAATGCATTTGAGTCTTCTCGCAACCACCTTGGCTACCACTTTATAAATACAATTGTAGAGAGAGATTGAACCAAAAATAATCCGAGAGAAGAGGGTTATCCACTTTCGGAATTAAAGCTATGAAAGTGGAATTAAACAAAGTCGGAATCCTCCCCCGAAATTCCGGGTATCCTCCACTACTTTCAGCAAATCCGCCTCTAACACATCATATAGAGCCAAGAAAAAATCAATCGACCATCCATCCGGCCCGGGACTTTTGTCTTTTTGGAAGCTATGAAGAACCTCATTTAATTCCTTCTCGCAGACCCTCACCATCAATGATATGTTATTTGCCTCCTCCACAAATCTCGGGAAGAGTTGAGCCACTCTAATTACTTCCGCAAGAGAGGTATGAGTTGGAGCCTTAAATAGAGCCTCGAAATGCTCAACTCCCATCTTAGCTTTAGTCTCAAAGGTAGAATGTTCAATGCCTTGACCATCTCTTAAACTCCATATAGTATTAGCCGCCTTCCGACCACGAGCAAATGCATGAAAACATTTTGTATTATCATCCCCACATGCCAACCATGTGGCCCTACTTTTCAACCTCCAAGATTCTTTCTTATCCATAAGTAGGGAGTTCCTTCTTTTTCAAGAGAAACAAGGGTATCTTTATCTCGCTTGAGATTGAAACCCTCCTCCAATCCCCTCATAGATCAAGCGTAGATCCTCTTCTACCTACTTCAATTCCAAATCCTCCCTCTGTCTCTTAGTACCGACCAAACCTTCATAGCTTCCTTTCGATACACTTAAAATTCTCCGCAAATTGAAAAGCCGCAGAAAGAGTGCTATCTCGCCTCTAAAAGGGATCCACCTAGAAAGAACAAGGGCTTTAAAAGAATTATCCCCGAGCCGCATTTTGTTAAACTTTAATGGGCTAGGAGGTCGCTTAGGCCCGATCTTAAATTCAAGAAAAATAGGAAAATGATCGGATGCACCCCCACATCCAATCCACCGCCTAATCTGAAAAGGCTCGTCCACATAATCGCTCGCCCACCAGGAAAATGATCAAGTCTCTTCGCTACTCTTCCTTCTCAGGGCACATCTATTGTTCCTCCAGGTGGGCTTCATCTTTAAGGGCTCAATATCGAGCAAATGATTCTCCACAAATTTTTGTGTGAAGTACCCAGCACAATGAATCGCTTTGAGCATGAGGACCCTCGTGACTCTCGACCGGCCCAAAGAAAAGTTCCGTATCCCCTCCCAAAATCACCGATTCCCCCTTGAGTAGAGAGTTACCCAGGAGTGAGTCCTAGAAAGGGATCCTATCTTGATATGGACCATAAATATTAAAAAAAATTAAATGCATCACCTAGCTCCAACGCCAAAAATTTTTAAACCCAGGGACCGACTCCATACCCTCAAGTTCGGAGGTTTGATTGTTCTTTCATTCCGGCTCACGACCAAACCACCCGACCTCCCTCTAACATCCAACGTCTCAAAAGTCCATCCCGGAAACCAACCTTCCAATCTAGCTTTGACCACAGTCCCTTCACCTAAAGTCTCTTGTAGTAGTATTATATCCCAGACAGTTCCGAAAATATAATCACGGAAAGCGATTTCTTTTGGGGCCCCGCCAAACCCCCGCAATTATAGGAAATGATCTTCATTACACACCGTCTTCGGGGATTGGCTTGCTCTAAGCGCCTCTCAATTGAAATCGCCTCCCATCATGTACATCCATCATAGCTCTATCCCGTGCTCTCGCCAAGAAGGAGATCCTACCCCCTCGCCCCGGGAGTTGCTCGGGGGGTTTCCCTCCCTCCCAAACCCACCCGCACCTTTTTTAGCACTAGATCTCGTGTTATAACCAATGACCAAAGGAGCAGAGTTTTCCAAAGGAGCCAACAATCCTTCACCCGGATCGAAAACGAGTAGCCTCTCTTGGAGAGTTGGCCGAGAAAAAATAGGAGCAGAGAATAGGTAACATACCACATTCATCCTTTCCGTAGCCCGAGACCCGAAGTCGAGACCAAGTTAAGAGAATTGTTGATGTTGGGGGGAGAATGGAAAAGATCCCATGTGAGAAGATGTCAATAATGTTAACACCGCCTTCAACATGCCATCATCCCTCAACCGGAAATTCGCTCCATAATGACGACTCATGGATCTTCACAACAGTAACGAACCTCCATCGAAATCCGAGAGAGCGGCTCTCGCCCAGTAAGAGTGAACAGACTCCACACCCAACGCCCGGAATCCCAAATCAACCGGAATCTTGGATCCATTGGCGACAGTGGTTCGAAGTGCATGAAAGGGTTGTAGTGGGCAATGACTGCGCATTGAAGGGCCGAGCAGCCCCCTTCGAGATTGGTTCCACCTCGAGCGACTAGCCCACCGTATTTTTACATGTCAAAAGAAATAGCCACATTTGGAGGCGGGATCGCCATATGCATGGCATCGACGGCATCCGAAAGGAAAATTTTCATAGTCAAGAAGTCGCTTAATGACATATTGCCCCCATCTAAGATTCGAGATTCAGTAAGTCCTTCTCTCGATATTAATCATGACTAGTATTTGAGAAACACGCACCGTGATTTGTCCGAAAAAAAGGAGAGATCGACCTCTAGAAAAACCCCAAGCGTATTACCAATACCTCGGAGGTGTTCCTCCGTCCAATAATGAAGAGGAAGTCCGGGTATACAAACCCACAAGGGGGACGGAGTCCACCCTCTCCCTACTTGCATCAAAAAGAGGGTGCCAATGTTTGAGGATCATTGGAGTATGGTCCGATTGCCCAACACCGATGCATCACCCACCGGATATGATCGGGATGCGGAAAGTTGAAAGCAAACCACCCCTTTGAGAGGGACACCACTTCGAGGACATATCCAAGGTCACTTTTCAGCTCACTTCAGCCCATGCAACAACATAGAGCGAAAAACCTCCCCATGGCCCCCGCTACCGTGTTCTACTAGCCATTTGAGAGACCCGCTCCCTGACTTATATCTTCACCCAAAACATAGTTTATCTCTCGCTCTCTTTTGACTTTGATCCATTTCTTTTTTCTCGCTCCCCCTTCTTCGGCTCTCCGACCTCCCTTACTTTGCTTGTGCCCTGTCTCTTTTGAACCTTCGTAAACAGTGTTTCCCACACTATTCTTCCGGACTTAAATGGTTTGAGACAACTCTCCCTCTCTCCCTTTCATCGAATCCATTCACCCTTCTATTCGAGAGCACATAAGGGTCCTGTTCTAATTCATACTCGAAAAAATAAGATCTTTGATAATCACCCACTTCAAGATCCCTTTCAACCTCATTCAAACAATGTGACAGACTCCCTTCCCCCTGCAGATCGATATCCCTCTCTTCAGACATTAATGTAAAGAGACGAGTCCCTTTATCAATGGATTCACGCTCCCTCTCGCTCATCAAACTACCTCCCGCCTTCTCGTCATGTCCGCCTTCGAAGCGATGAACGACAACCTTTCAGAGAGTAGAATGAGGGATCTCCTCCTCTCCTTGAGAACGCAGCCCAGCACCGAACGCATCCGGCTCGTTTCGCATTTGTAGAGGTGCAGAGACCCTATGCAATCGCCCACCCTTCGCCATTCAAACCCCACCTTCTCCCGCCCGATGCCATCAATATAATTTTATTATAACATAATAGTAATATTTTATTAATATTATAATAAGTTTATATCTCTCACCAATATCTCAAGGGACTATTAATATTTTACACCAAAAGAACTAATAAACCCAAGGATTTAATATTATAAACCGAAGTAATTGGTGAAACAAAATATTAATATTAATATTATAAACCAAGAAATAAAAAAATTCTTAGAATAAATAATTTAATCTAAGAGATTAAAAAACCTTCATAAATAATAATACTTTAAACCCAAAAACATAAGAAAATAATAAACTCTAAGAATTAATATATTAAACTAAAGATATTAATAAAGCATATGAAATAATATTTAAAAACAAAAAAACCTAAGAACTAATAAACCCAAAGGTTCAATATTATAAATCGAAGTAATTGGTGAAGAAAAGGATAAATATTAATATTACAAACCAAGAAATAAAAAAACCCTAAGAATAAATAATTTAATTTGAAGAAATTAAAAAACCTTAAAAAATAATAATACTTTAAACCCAAAAACATAAGAAAGTAATAAATTCTAAGAATTAATATATTAAACTGAAGAAATTAATAAAGCATATGAAATAATATTTAAAAACAAAAAACCTAAGAACTAATAAACCCAAGGGTTTATTATTATAAACCGAAGTAATTGGTGAAGAAAAATATTAATATTAATATTATAAACCAAGAAATAAAAAAATCCTAAGAATAAATAATTTAATCTCAAGAGATTAAAAAACCCCGAGAAATAATACTTTAAACCCAAAAACATAAGAAAGTAATAAACTCTAAGAATTAATATATTAAATTCAAGAGATTAATAAAGCATATGAAATAATATTTAAAAAACAAAAAGCCTAAGAAATTGATAAATCCTAACAATTAATACTTTAAACTCAAGATATTAATAAACACAAGAGATTATTAATAATACAAACCAAAAGAATTCATAAGCCGAAGGCTTAAATATTATAAACCAAAGGAATTGGTGAACCCAAGGGATAAATGTTATAAACATAAGGGATCAATATTAAAAACACAAGAGATTAATAAACCCTAAGAATTGATATTTTAAACTAAAAACCCTAATAAATTAATAAACCATAAGAATCGTAATTTAAACATAAGATATTAATAAACCAACATGATTATTAACATTATAAACCAAAAGAACTAATAAACCCAAGGGTTTAATATTATAAACCAAAGGAATCATGCAACACAAGGGATAAATATTATAAACCTAATTGATGAATATTAAAAACAATAGAGATTAATAAACCCTAAGAATTAATATTTTAAATTGAAAAATCTAAGAAATTAATAAAGCTCTAAAAATTAATATTTTAAACTCAAGAGAGTAATAAACCCAATGTGTGATTAACATTATAAACCAAAAGAACTAATAAACCCAAGGGTTAAATATTATAAACCAAAGGAATCGATGAACGCAAGGGATAAATATAAAAAACCTAAGGGGGTCAATAAGGCTAAGGGCAATATTAAAAACAATAGAGATTAATAAAACCTAATAATTAATATTTTAAAATAAAAAAAACCTAAGAAATTAAAAAAATCCTATGAAATGATATTTTAAACTCAATAGATTAATAAACCAAAGGAATTGGTGAACCCAAGGGAATTGATTTAAACATTGAGACAATTGTTGTCACAATGCGACGTTGGACCAAGTATGACCATGGTTGGCCATGGGTGATTTTGATATTAAGACAATATTTCTTGAAATGTGACATTTTATCATGGCTCACATTGATCAACTATGGCTAGATAAATTAATAAACACTAATAATTAACCCAACGTACTATTCATATTATAAACCAAAAGAACTAATAACCCAAGGGTTTAATATTAGAAACCAAAGGAATTGGTGAACCCAAGGGAAAAAATATTAATAACCTAAGGGATCAATAAAATTAATAAAAAAAATACTCAAGTTGAAGAAATTAATAAACACTAATAATTAACCCAAGGGATTATTCATATTATAAACCAAAAAAAACTAATAAACCCAATGGTTTAATATTATAAACCAAAGGAATTGGTGAACCCAGTGAATTGATTTAAACATTGAGACAATTGTTGTCACAATGCGACATTGGACCAACTATGACCATGGTTGGCCATGGACTGATTTTCATATTGAGACAATATTTGTCGTAATGTGACATTTGATCATGGATGACATTGATCAATTATTTATATTATAAACAAAAAAGAACTAATAAACCCAAGGGTTTAATATTATAAACCAAAGGAATTGGTGAACCCAAGGGAATTGATTTAAACATTGAGACAATTGTTGTCACAATGCTAACGTTGGACCAACTATGACCATGGTTGGCCATGGGTGATTTTCATATTGAGACAATATTTGTCAGAATGTGACATTTGATCATGGATGACATTGATCGACTATGGCTAAAGAAATTAATAAACACTAATAATTAACCCAACGTACTATTCATATTATAAACCAAAAAAAATAATAACCCAAGGGTTTAATATTAGAAACCAAAGGAATTGGTAAACTCAAGGGAAAAATAGTAATAACCTAAGAAACCAATAAGGCAAGGGATCAATAAAATTAATAAAAAAATACTCAAGTTGAAGAAATTAATAAACACTAATAATTTTTTTTTCTAAGTTAAGGTATTCTATTAATAGAGTTAGTAATGTACAGATGGGTCGAAGCTCGATCTTTGCCTGATGTTGTGGCAATCTTAACAAAAAAACTAGATGATAAAGACTGCGCTCATCGGAGGGAAACCAAACCTTGAACAAGATTCTAGATAATTCCCACGCAGGGGAGCCATAGAGTTTTGTTTCTCGGAAACCACAGTAGCAAAAACCGATTTATGAACCGAAACTACAAAAAACTCAAAAAACAAGCCCGAGAGTAAGGGCCGAAACTGAACAAGAAAACCAAACTAAGAAGGGGGGTACTAATCATCGAGTGGCTCTTCCACAACTCTACACCATAGCTCATCTGGTTCCTCGTCATCCTTGCATACAGTCCGTAATGGAAGTGACCACCCGCCCGGAGGGTGGTGGAGCCACCGCACCTCGCTCGCTGCCCGTTGTCGCCTTGCACCATGTCCACATCCCGAATCCCGCTTGCCCGACCCCTGCAAATCCTTGCTTGCCGGACCCCGCAAATCCTTGCTTGCTCGACCCTCGAAAATCCTTGCTCGCCGGGTGCATCGACCCCTAAAGTCGGACCCGAGGTCCGGGCCTCAATGTTGCACGGGCCCGCCGGGCTCGAACTAGGAGCATCCTCCCGAGGCTCTTCGTGGAAGACAACGATGATGGAGGCAGTGACCCGAGGGCGATTGAGTGAACAATTGAAGGAAAAGTGCGCGGTATGGGTCCGTGCAGGGAGAATTGGAGGTTTAGGGGAGCCCGTGCGACGGCCCGAAGCGGAGCGAGCGACCTCTCCGAATCTCGGTTTGGCTATCCGAATGAGAGGATGACTTCGAGGAGGTGCTGGAGGTGGAGGGAGAACGTCGAGGTCGGCGTTCGGTGGTGCCTCTTCGGCACCTCATCCTTTCGCCAAAGGCGGGGAATTTTCTCGCTCGTGACGAGGGGACCAAGAAGCAAAGGAAGCGCGGGATCGACAAAGGATCCGAGGCGAATGAAATTTCAGGGGAGACATAAGCTATCATACGGAATCTAGAATGAGAGAAGTGGAGATTATCTCCAAAAATACGGATAGCAATTCAGCTCGCTCCGCTTGCCGATAGCCGTGCGCACATTTGGGAGCCTTGCATCCCGAGGGTGAACCATTGATTAACGGCAAGGGAGTGCTAGTCGAACTAGAGAAAATCTCCATTATATCTATCCGCATACGAGCGTGCATCAATAGACCCCTCGCAATAAACCTCCATTAATATGAGCCGAAGGCCGAGCCATATCGCCACACGCGAGATCGTATCGAGGAGCGGAGTTGGGATTGTAACCAGCGCGTCGAGAGTAAATGCCATTAAACAGAGAGCATCCAATGTTAAATGACGAGCATCAACCGCCTTGTGGGTGGGCAGGGTGTCTCCCCGCCATGCCGCATGCCCATCCCATCACCTTATGCTCTGTCCTCTACACCCACATCCCGGGAGATAAACACTAATAATTATCCCAAGGGATTATTCATATTATAAACCAAAAGAACTAATAAACCCAAGGGTTTAATATTATAAACCAAAGGAATTGGTGAACCCAAGGGAATTGATTTAAACATTGAGACAATTGTTGTCACAATGTGACGTTGGACCAACTATGACCATGGTTGGCCATGGGTGATTCTCATATTGAGACAATATTTCTGAGAATGTGACATTTGATCATGGATGACATTGATTGATAATTCATATTATACACCAAAAGAACTAATAAACTCAAGGGATTAATATTATAAACCAAAGGAATTGGTGAACCCAATGGAATTGATTTAAACATTGAGACAATTGTTGTCACAATGCGACGTTGGACCAACTATGACCATGGTTGGCCATGGGTGATTTTCATATTGAGACAATATTTTTCAGATTGTGACATTTGATCTTGGATGACATTTATCGATTATTCATATTATAAACGAAAAGAAATAATAAACCCAAGGGTTTAATATTATAAACCAAAGGAATTGGTGAACCCAAGGGAAAAAATATTAATAACTTAAGGGACCAATAAGGCGAAGGATAAACAAAATTAATAAAAAAATACTCAAGTTGAAGAAATTAATAAACACTAATAATTAACCCAAGGGATTATTCATATTATAAACCAAAAGAACCAATAAACCCAAGGGTTTAATATTATAAACCAAAGGAATTGGTGAACCCTAAGGGAATTGATTTAAACATTGAGACAATTGTTGTCACAATGCGACGTTGGACCAACTATGACCATGGTTGGCCATGAGTGATTTTCATATTGAGACAATATTTGTTAGAATGTGACATTTGATCATGGATAACATTGATCAATTATTCATATTATAAACCAAAAGAACTAATAAACCCAATTATTCATATTATAAACCAAAGGAATTGGTGAACCCAAGGGGATTGATTTAAACATTGAGACAATTGTTCTCACAATGCAACATTGGACTAACTATGACCATGGTTGGCCATGGGTGATTTTTCATATTGAGACAATATTTGTTAGAATGTGACATTTGATCATGGATGACATTGATCAATTATTCATATTATAAACGAAAAGAACTAATAAAACCAAGGGTTTAATATTATAAACCAAAGGAATTGGTGAACCTAAGGGAAAAATATTAATAACCTAAGGGTCCAATAAGGCGAAGGATCAACAAAATTAATAAAAAATACTCAAGTTGAAGAAATTAATAAACACTAATAATTAACCCAAGGGATTATTCATATTATAAACTAGAAGAACTAATAAACCCAAGGGTTTAATATTATAAACCAAAGGAATTGGTGAACCCAAGGGAATTGATTTAAACATTGACACAATTGTTGTCACAATGCGACGTTGGACCAACTATGACCATGGTTGGCCATGGGTGATTTTCATATTGAGACAATATTTTTCGGAATGTGACATTTGATCATGGATGACATTGATCAATTATTCATATTATAAACCAAAAGAACTAATAAACCCAAGGGTTTAATATTATAAACCAAAGGAATTGGTGAACCCAAGGGAATTGATTTAAACATTGAGACAATTGTTGTCACAATGCGACGTTGGACCAACTATGACCATGGTTGGCCATGGGTGATTTTCATATTGAGACAATATTTGTCGAATGTGACATTTGATCATGGATGACATTGATCGATTATTCATATTATAAACCAAAAGAACTAAAAAAAACCCAAGGGTTTAATATTATAAACCAAATGAATTGGTGAACCCAAGTGAATTGATTTAAACATTGAGACAATTGTTGTCACAATGCGACGTTGGACTAACTATGACCATGGTTGGCCATGGGTGATTTTTTATATTGAGACAATATTTGTCGAATGTGACATTTGATCATGGATGACATTGACCGATCATTCATATTATAAACCAAAAGGGACTAATAAACCCAAGGGTTTAATATTATAAACCAAAGGAATTGGTTAACTCAAGTGAATTGATTTAAACATTAAGACAATTGTTGTCACAATGCGACATTGGACCAACTATGACCATGGTTGGCCATAGGTGATTTTCATATTGAGACAATATTTGTCGGAATGTGACATTTGATCATGGATGACATTGATCGATTATTCATATTATAAAACCAAAAGAACTAATAAACCCAAGGGTTTAATATTAGAAACCAAAAGAATTGGTAAACCCAAGGGAAAAATATTAATAACCTAAGGGACCAATAAGGCGAAGGATCAATAAAATTAATAAAAAAAATACTCAAGTTGAATTCCATGTTCAATTCTTGTAAGTAATATGATGAACTTCCAACCTTATTGTTCAAATTACTCTATAAAAAAATCAAGTAATAATTCTATACAAATATGCGTTTTAATTACTCTATAAAAAAAAATCAAGTAATAATTCTATACAAATATAGTGTTTTAATAGTAAAGTTAATATGTTTTTTTTCGTTGCCCGCGTTGCCCCCTCGCGCTCCGCAAGCTAGGGTTCAGGGAGCCTTTCGCCGCCGCCACGGCTGCTGCGCCCTGCGCACTGCCCCGCCCTTCCTTTTTCGTCGCTAGATGGAGATTACTAAGGGCTCGCCCTCCCCGACCAGATCCGCCTCCCGAAGTCTCCGCCTTCGGATCTTTGATTGCATCCGGGACAAAACGCCCACCTTCTACATTCCAGGGCAGAAATTTATCAAAATAATGGATACGATCCCTTCAGCTTGCCCTCGCCGGAGGAGGATACACTGCAAAGCGGCACCGAACTCGGAAAAAAGAGGCCTCATAGGCGCTTTATAGGCTTATGGCCTTCCCCCAAATCCGTGGAGGAATGGACACAAAGAAACTGAAACCTCCGATAAAAGACGGAGTCAAGAGCTACTTTGTGGGCAAAGGGTATTTTGTATTTGTGTTTGAAAACACGGAAGACGAAGCTTAATATTCAGAAATGGCCCCTACTTCATGGGGGCCGCAGGGCTTGTATTTAAACAAATGGACTCCGGATTTCGATCCCTCCCAAGACGTCCCATCTCGTCGTGCGGTGTGGGTGAGACTCCCTCATCTGCCACTTCACTGCCGGAATCAAAAATCGCTTCAGCATCATCGGGAACGCGCTAGGCAAATACATAGATCAAGATGTAAGAAAAAGACCAATACTCATGCGCTCGAATCGTGTAGAAGTGGACCTCGAAGAAGGATTGCTCGAAGCGATCAAGCTCACGGTTCTGTCGGCCGGACGCACGTCCAAGAGCTCGACTATGAACAACTCCCCTTTAAATGTAGACACTTCCACTGGGTCATGGACACTTCGCAAAGAACCGTAAGAAGAGAGCGGAGGAGCAATCTGAAAAACACACCGGGGACCAATGTACCCTAGTCCAGAGAATAGCCCATGCAAAAAAAGATGCGGGAAAAAAGCGCGAGCAACAGGAGCTAGGAACATCCCCATTCCTACTCGTGAAACGGAAGAAATCTCAAAAGGGAACGGAGGGTGTATAGATTGACCCACCGAACAAAGCTCGGGAAAACGAGGACCATGTAGAAGCCTCTCCTTCAAGCAATGAGGGAGGGGTCGCCATCCAGATCGAAGCTTCCCAAGGCGGCCCCCTCTAACCCTACCTATGCGAAGTCACAAAGAAAAAGGCGATTGAAAGCTCGAGTCCTCGGAGGAAGAAATCTTTGAGCGCCCATTGAAAAGAGCCGGAAGGAAATCCCGCAAGGAAAAAAGAGAAGAAGAAGCGAAAGGCTCAAAAACACAAGGAAGCCGATCCCACAATAGAAATGACGATCGGAAGAAATAGCGAGGCCCGAGTCATCCAAGGGTGGCTCCACCCCGCTCACGGGTAAATAATGAAGCTAGTCTCTTGGAATTGCAGAGGTCCGGGGAACCATGCTAAAATAGAAGCAAGAAAGGACCTATTAAAGTCGGAACTCTGCAGATATCCTCTTGCTCCAAGAGACGAAGATAACAGGACAAGCTCTGCTATAAATCAACAAGTCAAAATGGAAAAAAAGCTCGAGCAAAGCGGTCGGCGCTCAGGCTCGTCTGGGAGGACTAGCAACTCTCCGGACCGAAGACAAATATCAGCTAATCAAATCTCACGAGACCCAACATTGGATATTCACGAAATAATCCACTCTGCAAGTAAGTTGGCTATCTCTCTTGTCAATCTTTATGTTCCCTGTCAATTACTCCGAAAAAAGAGACTCGGGAACTCTTTAGCAGCATTTCTAGAGCGAGAATCCCCCAACAATATCATTCTTCTTGGAGACCTCAACATCGTTTTGAAAGCCAAAGAGAAAAGAGGAGGCTCCAATTCCAAAGATCCCATGGTTGCCGTAGTGGAAAAGCTCGCTCAAACGAATGGGATCTGCTAGATTTCAACCCAATTCAAGGACTTTTCACCTGGTCAAATAATCGAACCGGGGACAGAACACATTTCGCCCGTTTGGACCGCTTTCTAGTGCAAACCTCTCTCCTCATGAATAAGAAGATCATAACAACAAAAATTCTGCCCAAGTCGTCCTCGGATCACAAGCCGTCCCGACTCTGATCTAGAAGATGAAGAGGATTTGGGTCCCATTCCATTTCGCTTTTCACCTCAATGGATCGAGAGGGAGGGCTTCTTAGAGATGGTGAGAGCGACTTGGGCCTCCTCCATTTCGGGTTCTCCAAGCTTCGTTTGGGAGCAAAAGCTGAAAATCACCAAAAAAAGCTTTGAAGTCATCGGATTAAGAAACCAGGGGCTCCCGACCCCCACCTCCCAAAGAGTAGATGTAGTCCCGGCACCGCACACCCTTCAAAATGACATGGAAAGCAAAAACATCAATGAAGAGCTATCGGACATGGAAACAAAAGCCCGGAGAGCGACCTTTCAATCCTTCGAAAAAGAGGAAGAGTATTGGAGATTAAAGTCTAGAAGCTTGTGGTTAAAAGTCAGGGACCGCAATACCTCTTTCTTCCACCTAGCAGATGCTGAGCCGGATCGTCAAGGAACCATATAGCGAGAAATAAAGACATCGGAGGGCCAAATGCGTAAGGGATTCCAACAAGTCAAAGAAGCGTAGCGAAATACACTTCCAAAATATTTTCGCTTTGGATGCCCAAGGTGAAGAAGTGGATGAAGCGAATTTCTCACTCACATCCCTTCCCTCATCTCTTCTGGAGGATACATCCGATCTTTGCAAACCGGTTTCGGAGGAAGAGATAATCAAAGTTATTTGGTCCATGGAATCCGAGCAAGGCCCCCGGTCTCGACGGATTCACCATTCATTTCTACAAAGCATGCTGGAAATAATCAAATATGATCTACAAAAAGATGATTCAGGGGATTCTTGAAAAAAGCTAAAGTAGGTGGCAGCACCAACTCAACCTATTTAGCTTTGATTCCCAAAGATTCCAATCCGGAAACTTTCACTAGATTCGAAAGCCAATTTCGTTATGTAATGCCTCCTACAAGATCTTGGCAAAACTGTTGGCTAACAGATTAAAGCCCTTGCTCCCACGGATAATCTCTAGTTCCCAAGGAGGTTTCGTGGAAGGCGAGCACATTCCGGAAAACGTCATTCAAGTGCAGGGAGACCATACATTCAAGCAAGCGAGAAAAGAGAAAGGTATGCTCATAAAGTTAGACATGGAAAATGCGTTTGACGAGTCAACAGATCATTTCTCGGCAAATTCTTGCTCTCCTTTGGCTTTTCTCCTCGCTTTGTTAATCTCATTAAAGCCTACACGGACAATCCTTGGATAGCCCCTCTCATTAATGGCGAGCCACCAACTTCTTCCAAGCTAAGAGAGGCATCGAGCGGGGATGCCCGCTCTCCCCCTTTTCTATATATCTTAATGGTCTGAATCTTTAAGTCGAAAACTTGAAGCGAAAGAATGTCGGGATCCCTCCCGGACCTCAAACCCACCGACAGTTGTTAACCCTCTGAATCATGCTCTCTTTGCAGATGATTTGATTCTTCCGGGAGGATCCTCAAACCGCAATAACTAAGGCCTTCGATACGATCATCGAAACTACCGCAAAGTCTCTGGAGCTTTGGTAAATGAAAGAAAAAGCGAAGTCTTCAATGGAACACCTGAACAATAGGAGCTCAACAATATAGCTAATCTTCTTGGATTCAAAGGGCACTCCCAATGGGACAGGATCGGGATACCTTGGGCTCCCCATAATCTCAGGAGTGAACAAGAGGTCGCTTTGGAGCGACATAATAAGCAAATTCAAAACCAAAATATCGACATGGGGAGGATTCTAGTTAACTAAAGGAGGCAAGATCATTTTAATAAAGTCTCAATGTGTCGCTTTAACAATTTACCAAGCAGACATTCTTGCTCGCCCCCGAAATGTAATGGATCAAATCTCCTCTCTCCTCGTAGATTTCCTCGCGAGGAGGCGAGGGCAATGAAAAAGAAACGACGACTTGTAAATCGGGATCTTGTTAAAAAACCCATTGATGAAGGAGGATTGAAAATTCGCGACCCCCTCCTCGGGGTCAACCTTGCTCTCGGTAGCAAAATCTTGTGGAAGATGATTAAAGAACCAAAGCATCCCGTCGGTGTCATTTTGAGATCAAAATACACTAACAAAGTCGCTTTTCGTAAACCTCCAGCTGGGATATACGCCAATAGCACGCTCATCGTGGAAAATCTGATACAAGAGCAGACAAATTCTTCAACCGAAATGTGACGGATTCCGGGGAACGGTAAGCACACTCGTCTCGGCATGATCGTATAATGGGGCGAAATCTCTAATTGACAACGAGGAGATCTCCGAATTAAGAGATTGGCTTGTATCTGCCGGCAAGCTAAGCGTTTTTTACATTTCGGCATGGGATCAAAGAGGCGATTGGGCCGGGATGGGAAATCCACGATCCCCCCGTCCGTCCGCAATCACAATTAAATAGTCTCGCTCGATCCGATGGAAGACACAAGCACCGATACACTCGCTCCACGAAGGACCGATGGAGTCGGGGTCATTCTAGGGAGTACACAACTCGCAGAAGGTTACAAAGCGTTCCGGACAACAGAAACAACAAGCACAATGTCGCGTTTTGGAAAAACGTATGGGAGCCTCTAGCACTCCCAAAAGTCAATTTTTTCTTCCGGACATTGATACATAACGAGATTCTAACCGGTGACAATCGGCAAAAGAAAGTTCGTCGGCCCTCACTGTGTGCGCTCTTTGCGGGTGCAATGTCGAGACAACTCATCATCTATTCATTGATTGTCCTTTTCGCCAGGAAGTCCGGGATCTCATGCTCCGAGAATTCCACATGAAATCTCCCACTCGGACCTCTGTTTCGGATCTTTTTGCTGAATGGAGTCACCTATACCCATATCGAATCCCTCACAAATCTTTTCGGCGCAAAAGTCCGGAATGCCCTGCCCAAGTTTGTTTGTTGCGATATATGGTCGGCTCGCAACCATAAGATTTTTAATGACCCGAATCACACTCCCTTGCAAGTTGCGACAAAAGCAGAACATTCCTCCTAGAAGCGGCCCAGACAGTAGCACTACAAAGAGGATACATCGCTCCGACCAGGTTGAGAAGAGGTGGCTCGGTTCTCTTGAACCTCAAAGCAAAAAGTACCTCCTCTCTCCTCAAACAGCGCATCCAATCCGGAAAAAGAGAGACTCGAAGAATCATTTCAGCACCGGTGGAGAGCTCAAAAAACTCACACAATCTTCTTCGATGGGCGTCCAAAGGAAACCCCGGTCCCTCCGATGCTGGAGGAATCATCTATTCCCGGATGGTGTTTCCCAGTGACTCTTTCTCATCGGGGTCTTGGCCTCGAAGACCAATAATCAAGCAGAACTTCTCGGTCTCCTCAAAGCTCGTCAAAAAATATAGAGAGAAAGGGATCAAAGATATATAGGGATTTGGAGACTCGGAGATTCTCATAAATAAGCCGAACAAGGAAGAGCAATTCGGAAACGCAGGCCCTCAACAGAACATTGGAAAGACTAAAAAGAGTCCTTTTAGCCTTTGCTTCCTATAAATTTTATCATATCCTCGAAGCTCAAATTGTGAAGCGGACTCGATGGCCAACAAGGGGAGCGCAACGAATAAAGGGCTGCTCTTCATAAACGAGGACAGATCTGTAGAAATTCCTTGCTAATGTCAAGTTTGAAAAGAAGCTTCGCCGAACAATTATGATGTAATTGAAATGCTTTCGAGCAAAGCCCCACTCTCTCTTTTTCTCATAAATAAAACAAAAAAAACATACCCGTTATAGTTTAAAAAAAATAGTAAAGTTATTATGTAATATATATTTATTTAAATACATATATTTTTATTCAATTCTAATTAAAAAAAATAAGTATTTCAATTTTCTCATCAAACTATTTTGAGTTAATCTATAATATCATTACAAATAGGCAATAGTTGTCGTCATAAAGTATAAAATGCCAAACACTCTCAGTGCTGCGAGAATACATTTGTATAGGAACACATGCCACCGTTTAAAATAATACACGTGGCGGTACTGTGGAATACGGTTTTATGCCACCATTAAAATTAATACACGTGGGCGACGGTGGGAGTTGAAGGTCTAAGGTTCTAGATGATGCTTATGAATTGGAAGTCGAGCGGATTGAATACGACGAGTTGATTCTCGCAGTTGTACACCGCTTTCTCATAGTTAACTGAATCCCATGAACCAAAACTCGTGACAATCAACCGTCATGATCTAAATATATTTTTCAATGGGATTCTCTTTGTTGGTTGACGGATTCAAAGCCTTCATATTAAAAAATTATAACTATAATGAATTATTATAATTATTAATTATAATGGCTCACCATGGGTTATTATTATTTAAGATGGTTAACCATGGATGACTATGGCTAATCAAGGTCGTGGTACCATTGAGCATTGGTGAAAATGAGTGACACTCATTGAGTGTGTTGGAAATGTTTAACCATATTTAATTAAAAATGATTAGAATGTAAATATTATTAATTATTAAAATTAATCTTAATAGTCTCTATATTAACAACATTAACGATAATATCATTAATACTTTTAATCATATTGTTAGAGTGAATACAAGTTTAATTTTTGCATTGGTGAAAATGAGTGACACTCATTGAGTGTGTTGGAAATGTTTAACCATATTTAATTAAAATGATCAAAATGTAAATATTATTAATTATTAAAATTAATCTTAATAGTCTCTATATTAACAACATTAACAATAATATCATTAATACTTTTAATCATATTGTTAGAGTGAATAAAAGTTTAATTTTTTTTATTAAGAAGTAAAGATTATTATTCTTATTTATCAATAGTAATGTTAATATTATTTTTTTTAACAATATTAATATTCTTAATAGTATTAGACCTAATTTAAATTTTTAATCTCGACTCTATAACTTGTTGTTTTGTATATATGTAATTATTATATTGATGAAATTTTAATATTATATTGTAAAAAAATAGCCATGTAAATATTAGAATGTAAGTATTATAAGTTATTAATATTAATATTAGTAGTATTTATATTAACAACATTAATGATAATATCATTAATACTTTTAATTATATGGTTAGAGTGAATATATATATATATATTTTTTGATAATTATATTGTTAATTATTAAAAAATTAAATATTATTATTCTTATTTATTAATATTATATATTTAAAAAATATAAATACAATTAATCATGTCAATATTATAATGTAAATGTTATTATCTTAATAATATTAAATGATAAAAAAATTAAACAATTTTTTACAAATATTATTTTTTAAACATTATTAATATTATATTTAATGATATTATTAATAATATTAAAGTCCAATTCTTATTTTCATTATTTATAATAATAATAATAATAATATGCATTAAAATATATAATTTTTTTTAAAAATTTAAACAAAATATAAAATTATATTTTTTAAACTTTAATAGTTTTTTTTAAAATAAAATTATTAATATTTATATTAATTGGGTTAGAGGTGGTCTTTGTGTGGAGAGGTCTTTTTCATGTTTGTAGAGGTGAAAAAAAAATAGACTCATCTATTATTTGGAAAAAAAACATCATAATTAAATCCCCGTATATGAATCATTATTTTAAAAGGATCAATTTATTTATGCATAACCATATGCATAAAATCAAATGCCGACATAATATTATATCCAACCCCACGGCTTTTCAACTCACTTATCCACCAACGATCTATCCGCTTCTTTCATCCAACGAGTAGACGCAAACCTAAAATGAAATGATTCTAATCCAACGAATATCGCATTCCATCACAACACGATGTTTAATGTTTTAACTCTATGCGAAATGGGTGGTTTCGTGGTGCTACGTGTCGACCACAACCACCGTCGCGTGACTTCAAAGATTACCGCCTTCCCTCTCAAAGTTGTGCGATAAAACCTCTTACCATTTTGTAAAAACACTTCAATATTTCACCGTGCTATCGATTGTGGTTTTTCTCATTGATTTCGGCCTCATTCAATTCGTGGTTTTTAATAGAACCAAGTTTAAATCCAAATATGGAATTCCCCAGCGACCATGCCCAATTATGATATACAATCTTTTATCGGGCTGAGATATTTTCTTAGGTTCTCTCTTTAAATTCGACCACATACAAATTCTCTACAATCATACGAAATCACTCTTTTTATATCAATACAAAGATTTACAAAAAAAATTGAAGCAACACCATGGCCATTGGGGCAAAAACACATATAATACAAGACATAAGCCTCATTAATGAAACACCCACGAGTGAAGGCACAACGGTCCTCATTTGATGCATAATTATGAAGAGATCGACATAATACCAACCTCGGAGGAATGATGAGACATAAGTATTTTCAAGCTCGAAGAAAAAAAGCCTAATGCATGCCAAAAAAGTTCGAAGAAAACCTGTAGGAGAATGCATGAAGAAAGAAAAAAGAAATTGAGTTAGCTAAATTACAAAATTTCCATCGAGTAATAGGAAATTAAGGGAAATAATTATAGTGGAAATTCCTACCCCATTTCCCTTCTCCATGTCGATTCTCGCTTCTACCTACACGTCCAAAGAAATAAAAACCTTGTTAGAATTTGAGCATAAGGTCACCATTCGATGTGTAGAAAAATTTAGGAATAAACTACCGTAAAATTGAGTGAACCGACCTAACATAAAGAACACCGAGAAGGAAGTAACCCTGGTTGAACTTCTATTCCGATGCATTGTTACTCAAAACACAGATCTAATTAAAATGGAGGTAGATAGTTAAATTAAAACTAAAAATCGAGAAAGAAAAAAAGAATGGATTTTCCGAGGTGAAAATGTTGAATCCAATCACTACAACGGAGGAGGAGGACTATACAATCAAAATGAAAACAATGAATACCTCAACCACGTATTCAAAGTAAAAAGTCTAAGGTAAAGGAAGAAAAATATCACATTACCCTCGAGGTATGCTCCAAACCGAAGATTCCATAGGGAGTCGTGACCCCTTCTATTTGAATGTTGCTAGAATAGAGCATATACAAACAATTTTATGAGCCATGGAACAAATAACGCTTAGGCCGATTTATACCGTAATCAATATTACGCTTAATATTAAATCGATAACGTTAATAGAGAACTTTTATGAATAAACGAGAAATGAGGGAAAGCATTAGTAAATTACTATGTATTGTTTTCATAAGTGCCGTTGGAGACCGAGTTCTTTCCCAAATTAATAAACATCGTAATGGTGAATTTGATAGCACGAGTCCGTAAAGTCCAGATCGCTCGAATGGAATGATGTATCCGCCTTTGAAAACGCCCCCTGCAACCACCCAAATAGCCGCTCATTAGCAAAAATTGCAAGACTCTGGTATTCATAAAATTTGACCAAAAAAACACAGAAAGGCCCTGACCAAATTTATAATCGTAAGTGGGATAAAATCATACCAAAGTGTGTTCTCCAACAAGACTCTCTATCCATTAGCTAGTAAGAGAGGGTTGTAAATGATCATGGAGGGAAGGGGCTGCTCAAGCTCGTGTGGGTTACACGACCTCCACCATTCCCCTGCTTCGCATTAAAACACACGAATTTCTACTCGACTCGCTCCGCGTCCAAATGTCTCTACCGTTTCCGAACGGGGTGGCCTTATGGTCCGAACGAAATTGGGAGCGTTACAAAATTTCAAGCATCACCTTCGTCGCTTTGGAGAATGTCGACGAAAAAATTCATCTTCCTAATCAACGTGTCGTTATTCCTTCAACATCCATACATTTCAGAATCCAAATAGACATTCATTTCAAAGTGCGTGTTGGAGAATGTCGACAACATACATGGAGATAAATAAGACGCATAAAGAAATTTTTTAATGATAGTTTGGTAAAAAAATTAATTTAAGTAGGGTTTAAACACTTGATTTAGACATGCAAGGAGGTTATAGTTTTTAATTTCATTCATTGATTGAGTGGCAACGACGAGAAAATACCGGCATCTCTAAATCTACACCATCCGATCAAAACGATTCATTAAAAAAATTATTAAATCATCCAATTCCAATAGGGGGTTACGCCTATCGGTGTAAATATAAGATGGGAAGTATCTACTGTGCTGAAATTATTTAAAAACACATTTAAATAAACAAAAATTCAATATCTAATCATAAAAATTCCAGCCAAAAAAATTTCGGAATTAAAACAATGAACAACCACAAAAATTTCCTACATTACCTGCATAGTCGGTAATAAAAATTTGCATAAATCATGGGTAGTTTCTATATATCATGAATAATCATGAGCGAGAGACCAAAACACCGATCGCATGAGAATATAGAGGAGAAGATGGCGGGGCCGTTTGATAAGCAAAGGGCCGTTTGTAAACAAGAAAAAGAGTAATCGAGAGAGCGAGCCCGCTTATCATGGTTCATTGTTTTCCATGTTGGCATCTCTTAGTGGCAATCATCAAATCGCTTGGGATCCTGGGTGCATGCAATGGCCAAGATTCCGTAACCTCTTTTACCCTTTTCTTTCATTTCATTTCACTTCTTTGTTTTTTAGCCAAAGAATGGAGGCGGCTCTTATTCAGGGGTGCTATGAGAAACCCTCTTCCCTTCTATTGCAAAATTTAAAAGGGAATAAGTGGTTGATCCATCAACAACGGTTTAGTAAACTGTTTTGATTAATTTTTAACATGTCTATTACATCTTTTAATTACTAGTTTTGTTATTAACTATTAATCCGAGGGTTTAAAAAGTCTCAATCGTTTAACATTTCATTTAATGGTGTAAAATAAGACAGAGTGACATTTAGGAAAGTTGTTTTCAAATAGTGACGTCTTAAAACGTAATTACATTTTTAATTTTTGTTAATATATTAAATAAATAAATAAATAATTTAATTTTTTGTTTTAGTAATGGGCGACTAGCTAGATGAGGAGAATTGAGGCATAAATTAAATGCCATTATCCGAACAATTGAAGAAATTACTGGTAGCAAGAGATTGGGCATACTTATCTTAAAATCATTATCAAAGTGAATATGATTTTGCAGTAGGGCATACTTATCTTAAAATCATTATCAAAGTGAATATGATTTTGCGGTTGTTGAATCTAGTCTAGAGTCCCTATGCCTTCTCTTGTCTCAGATGTAACATTTCATTTCAATACTAGGGTAAAACAAACTTATTGTTTTGAATAGCATCTTTTACTATGCCTCTAATTTTGTGCGAATATGTTGTGCATTGGTTTTGTTGCAGACATTGAGTTGTGAATTGTGAAATTGGAAGACCAAAGATGGAACGGGCGGTTATTAGCACTCTTGCAGAACAAATGGCTTCAATGCTAGCTGTGTAATATTCCCAACTCAGAAATTACAGTAATAATAGGCATCGAATGACTTTAAATGAAATCAAATAAAAATCACGCCATTAGAACACAAATTGAGCCATGAAATTGAGTTGAGCCATTTTATTAATTTGCTGAAAATGAGTACAACTGAGGTGTCTGAATGAAGGCACTCGGGATTTCTCAAGGCAAGCTGGAGAAGTCCTCTGAATCAATGCTGAAATCCCCCACTGATGGTACGTTGTATAGATGTAGCTTTGTGTTGTAATCTACCAAAAATGTTGTTTTTGCTCCTAAATAAATGCTGCTATGGTCTGCTACACTACTCAATAAATTCCAGGACTTCAAACCCGGACTCTACTCAAGAAACATAGAAAAACCCACGAAGGAATTGACCAAATTTTGACCCTGGAATTTCGGCCCAATTTACCCTAGCTTATCTAGTTGATAGTTGAGTTAAGATCTATGTTTGACACCTCAAATATACCCAGAATATTCTGCCAAATTAACTTTGGCTTCTCCTCAATAAACCCAGAAAAACCCAAGAAGAGTTCGCCCAAAGCTTGACCCCAAAAATCGGCCCTCTTGGGCTCGGCTCACTACGCTCTGGGTAAATTGATCCTCATGTAAATATTGTTGTTGGAAGTCTCCAAAATGACACAAAAAATACATGTTAGGAAGATCCAAGCCTCCCCACCAAATCTCGACTTTGCAACTCCCTCTCTTCTCACCTCTCGGAACAACCTCTCTCCATGTGTTGCTTTGTCCACTACGTCCCCCCACATAGTCTCTAAAGTGAAAACAATCCTCCTCTAATATCTACTATGAAAAGCTCCTAAAAAAATGATAAGACTCCTCTCCCGAGCGGGCACTCGAAGTCTCCCGAGGCAAAGGTTGAGATCTTCACTCGAAAATCTCGTGTGTTAAACAACACTACGTAATTGGCACCCGTCACAAGCGTGCTATGTAAAAAATGACAATAAGAAATACTAGTGAATGAATGACCCCCGTAATGAGCATCATGCTTCCTATTTATCCAGCACTTCCCAACGTTCTCTTGGGCCCCACCTCGTTTCTCTAGCCTCCATTATGCTTCAATGTCTACGCGCCTCCATGTGGGCCGCAATTTCTCCTCATTGGGCCCCATCCTCCACCACCTGCTACATTATTTCGCCTCGCCCTAACGTCCAGAGGGCCTAAAGTTGCCTAATTTTATTTGTGGGTCCCCAAATCCACATTTCATAAGTCAAAACCCGTGATATTATCAAAATTGACCGTAATTAATATTCAGTTAGCAAAATTGCTAAACGAGGGATATTACAATCCTCCCCGCTAAAAAATTGTTTGTCCTCAAGAAATTCCCCGAACAAGCACCCTTTCTAGCGGACGTTCCCTCAATGTCACTCGCAAAAAATATGCCAGGGTCCCGTATGCGCCACCGAATCATCCCCGACCACCGCATCGCTCGATATGAAGGGATACCTCAATACTAGGATCCCAAGCTATCTTGTCCAACATGAAGCTCCCCCCTGCTCCACTCATTATCATGTCAGGGAATAAGTATCAAAAGCCCTTTGCACACCATTAGTGAGTAGGGAATCATGATAATATGGAACTATGTCCAACTCCTCATAAAGTTTCCCTACCAAGTAATCCATCTCATGCACTCTAAGAGTAAACCCTCGAAGATACCACCTAATCACCGCAGAGATAATGTCTCACTTGCATGAGCTCCTCTTGATCTCATCCTCGCTAACCAACCTCGCCATGCTAATGAAGTCCCCCACTCGATCGATGGACTCGCTAAATACCAATGGAAGATCTACATGATCTTCCCCTATAGTGTCCAACTCATCTCTAAAGGTGATCGAGCCTGTGTAGAGTTGTAATGCTTGGGTCCCCCGCCAAAATCGCAGTGGTGCCATGATGGTGACAATGCACTACTTTGAGTATGAAATAATCCCCACCGTATGCAAAATGTAACCTCCTCTCCCCGAGAGCTAGTGGCGGGAGGTCACGTGTGAGACAAGCTCATCTTCCCCCAGCCGATCGTGATCCAAATTTATGCAGGGAATGCAACAGAATATACATATAACCATAAATACAAATATTAAGTGGAAATAACACTTCATTTCATTAATATCAAAAAACTGAAATTTGTTTACAGACATAATGGAAATAAACTAGCTAGGGCATTGGTAGCTTACCTATGAGAAGAGATGTGGTGGCTACAAGCCTTTGAAATGTGTTACATTGAGGCTTGAGGGACTATTTATTGTTGAGAAACAACGGAAAACCCTAAACATCCAAAAACCTAACCCGAGGAGATGAAACACCAAAACTATGGGCCACGTTTGAGTAAATTGGTACATCAACTTCCCGAGGACGTAACTTTGGCATACAATCTTCCTTTGACGCGCACAATACCTCGTTAGAAATATATATATGAGAAACACAAATTTTATGTAAGCAACGTTAAGGGAACTTCCATGTTGCTCCTAGTTTTTTCAAAAAAACGTCGTTTAGGGCCTCAAAATGGCTCTGGAAGTTCGGGACCCAAAAAACTGCTAAAAATAATAAATTGTACTACAATTAAGGAAACTAAAAAATTGAAAGAAAAAATGGTGGGGCCCCAAGTGGAATAGGTGGGTGACCACCAATATCCACTCTAGATCTTTCCATCCCCCTTAGGAAGAAATGTTCCCTATTGGGTTGAGTTCCTCCATGAGATGAGGAAACTTTCGTCGAACGTGGTCCCTAGTGAACCACTTGCCTTGGTGTAGGAGTTTTCCGACTTGTACTTAGCATTGGATCTATCCAATATGTCATGAACTCCGTTGGTGGATGTACTCGAATGCGCTCAATGAAGTTGTTCGCTTTGTCGCTTTAGACTCGGACATAAGCCGAATCAAACCGAGCAATCACAAATGGCAGTGACTATGTCAATGGGACATACCGGTTGGAATCCTAGGACTACCTAAAAGGGGTCGTGGTTGGTTAAGCTCGTGGAGAGCTCGGTTATAAATTTTTTTGTACATAGGGAAGGCTCTCATCCCATGCGTGTGGATGCTTTGAATTGTACATGCATAGAATGTGTACAATCATCATGTTGATGACCTCTCGTCTAACCATCAATTTGGGGATGGAAAGTGGTGGACTTGGTGAGCTTGGTATCCAAAGCATTGACCGTAGGTCTGTGTTAGGTTCCCGCGATTTGTTAGATTGGTGAGATCAAATGCACAGTGGTAAATTTAGACCAGCTTTTTGGAGTCATAGGACCTAGCCTTCCTGGACTAAGAGAGGGCTCTTTCTATTTTGTGCAAAGGATGTGAACTTGTTTGCTTTTAGGTTTTGATTTTAAGCTAGTTGTTAAGTGTAGGGTTTGTTTGTTTGTTTTGGTTGGGTAAGATGATCAAGTAAAATAGATAGAGCGAGGAAATCTTCAAGTCATTGGGCTATGGAGTCATTAAGTCATAGAAAGTTTCAACAATAAATCATGGTGGATCACAGGGAAAATCTAGCATGGTCAGATGGATTTTTAAGGTTTTTGTGAAATGAAATGAACATCAAGTTTGTAAACAAAGTAGGGCAAAGAAAAATTAAGGATCCTTTGTCATGTACTTAAAACAAGAAGGGACTTCAACACCATTTAGCATAAATAAGTAACCAATAGACACTCGCACACCAATAACTCTTTAATTCAACTCAAGCAAATAAGCATTTCAGCATAAACAATCCAATGAAATATAGAAGGTGAGAAACTCATAAAACTTTAGTAATTTCACCTTCAAGGTTAGAAAACATTTAAGATAATAAAATAACTTTAATCAAAGAAGAGGGAACGCTTAAACATCATTGATTATAGCCATAAAGATCTCCAAAACAACTATTCAAACACGGACAAAGGGTATGATTGAAACATAGCCTCTTTGGTAAACCTAATTAGTGGTACTTTAGAGAGAGACCTAAAAAATAGTGTTTTAGTGACATCAAAAAAGCAGGGCTAACCATAAAACATATTTGATACCTATTGTATTGAACCATTCATGAGATAAACAAGCTTAGGGGGTCGAAAGAGCAATTAAGAATTCTCTAAAATGTCCTAGCAGAGGAAAACATAGAGGCAAGTGAAGAACAAAATGAGAGCTAAGGTGCCTTTGAAAACATTTCTTAGTCTAAAACCTTTGTCCTACTGCAATAAAGAAGGATGAAACACAATGATACATAAGAAAACAATAACCGAATAGAAGTACATCACCATTAACCAAGCTCAAGGATCTTGCAAGCAACCTTCTCCGTCATCAATCAAGACAAGCCATTCACAAACTCCACAACACCAATTTCTTCTCCAATCTCCAAAAAACTATGTATTGCTCCAAAGATTCATCAAATTCCAACCTTTTACAATGAGGCCCTAATTCTCTATTTATCTAGCAAAGGAGGGAAAAAACCCTAACTAGGGTTTGAAAATGTCAAAAATCATCCATAAATTCCATTTATGCCTAAGAGACCATGCAAGGCCCAGTGGCACAAAAATATCTCATGAGATAAATGCCAAAATAACTCCTAGCACCTAATTTTGGATTGATTTGCCTCAAAAAAACATTAAAATATCATTTTGCAATAAATGAGTGTTTTTTCTCGACTTTTGGCCAAAAAATGCACAAAGTGAGGTCTAAATGCGTAGCACCTTCCCGAGCGTAAAATGGGTCCACTTGTAGCCAAGTTTTGGTGACCTTCCCAATGTCGAACTTTTGCTTCCGTGATGGCCCATTGGAAAAGTCGTAGGAGAATGCATGAAGAAAGAAAAAAGAAATTGAGTTAGCCAAATTACAAAATTTCCATCAAGTAATAGGAAATTAAGGGAAATAATTACGGGTGGAAATTACTACCCCATTTCCCTTCTCCATGTCGATTCTGCTTCTACCTACGCGTCCAAAGAAATAAAAACCTTGTTAGAATTTGAGCATAAGGTCACCATTTAGTGTGTAGAAAAATTTAGGAATAAACTACCGAAAAATTGAGTGAACTTACCTAACATAGAGAACACCGAGAAGGAAGTAACTCGGTTGAACTTCTATTCCGGCATTGTTACTCAAAACACATATCTAATTAAAATGGAGGTAGATAGTTAAATTAAAACTAAAAGCGAGATAGAAAAAAATAATGGATTTGTCGAGGTGAAAATGTTGAATCCAATCACTACAACGGAGGAGGAGGACTATACAATCAAAATGAAAACAATGAATACCTCAACCACGTATTCAAGAAAAGTCCGAGGTAAAGGAAGAAAAATATCACATTACCCCGAGGTATGCTCCAAACCGAAGATTCCATAGGATTCGTGACCCCTTCCATTTGAATGTTGCTAGAATAGAGCATATACAAACAATTTTATAGAGCCATGGAACAAATAACGCTTAGGCTGCATTTATACCGTAAGCGTATACACTTAATATTAAACTCGATAACGTTAATAGAGAACTTTTATGAATAAACGAGAAATAAGGGAAAGTATTAGTAAATTACTATGTATTTTTTTTCATAGGTGCCGTTGGAGACCGAGTTCTTTCCCAAATTAATAAACATCGTAATGGTGAATTTGATAGCACAAAGTCCGTAAAAGTCCTCGCTCGAATGGAATGACGTATTCTGCCTTTTGAAAAAGCCCCTCGCAACCACCCAAATAGCCGCTCATTAGTAAAAAATTTCAAGACTCGGTATTCATAAAATTTGACAAAAAAACACAGAAAGGCTCGACCAAATTTATAACTATAAGAGGGATAAAATCATACCAAAGGTGTTCTCCAACAAGATTCTCTATCCATTAGCTAGTAAGAGAGGGTTGTAAATGATCATGGAGGGAAGGGGCTGCTCAAGCCTCGTGTGGGTTACACGACCTCCACCATTCCTCGCTTCGATTAAAACACACGAATTTCTACTCACTCGCTCTCGCGTCCAAATGTCTCGTTGCTCGAACGGGGTGGCCTTATGGTCCGAATGAAATTGGGAGCGTTACGAATTTCAAGCATCACCTTTGGCGCGTTGGAGAATGTCAACGGAAAATTCATCTTCCTAATCAACATGTCGTTATTCCTTCAACATCCATACGTTTGAATCCAAATAGACATGCATTTCAAAGTGCGTGTTGGAGAATGTCGACGACATACGTGGAGATAAATAAGACACACAAGAAATTTTTTAATGATAGTTTGCAAAAAATTAATTTAAGTAGGGTTTAAACACTTGATTTAGACATGCAAGGAGGTTATGGTTTTTAATTTCATTCATTGATTGAGTGGCAACGACGAGAATATACTCAGCATCTCTAAATCTACACCATCCGATCAAAATGATTAATTAAAAAAATTATTAAATCATCCAATTCCAATAGGGGTTACGCTATCGGCCTAAATATAATATGGGAAGTATCTACTGGTACTGAAAATGATTTAAAAACACATTTAAATAAACAAAAAATCAATATCTAATCATAAAAATTCTAGCCAAAAAATTTCGAATTAAAACAGTTGAATGTACCACAAAAATTTCGCTACATTACCCGCACGCTCGGTAATAAAAATTTGCATAAATCATGGGTAGTTTCTATATATCATGAATGATCATGAGCGAGAGACCAAGACGCCGACCGCATGAGAATACGAGAGGAGAAGATGGCGGGGCCGTTTGATAAGCAAAGGGTCGTTTGTAAACAAGAAAAGAGTAATCGGAGAGCATGCCCGCTTATCATGGTTCATTGTTTTCCATGTTGGCATCTCTCGTGGCAATCATCAACTCGCTTGGGATCTCGGGTGCATGCAATGGCCAAGATTCTCAGTAAATCCTCTTTACCCTTTTCTTTCATTTCATTTCACTTCTTTCTTTTTTTTTAGCCAAAGAATGGAGGCGGCTCTTACTCGTGGGTGCTATGAGAAACCCTCTTTCCTTCTATTGAAAAATTTAGAAGGGAATAAGTGGTTAATCCATCAACAACTCGTTTAATTTTGATTAATTTTGAACATGTCTATTATATCTTTTAATTACTAGTTTTTTATTAACTATTAATCCGATGGTTTAAAGAGTCTCAATCGTCTAACATTTCATCTAATGGTGCAAAATAAGACAGAGTGACATCTAGGAAAAGTTGTTTTCAAATAGTGACACGTTAAGGCGTAATTACATTTTTTAATTTTTGTTTTAAATTATATTTTTGTTAATATCAAAATATATATTAAATAAATAAATAAATAATTTAATTTTTTGTTTTTAGTAATGGGCAACTAGCTAGATGAGGAGAATCGAGGCATAAATTAAATGCCATTATCCGAGCAATTGAAGAAATTACTTGGTAGCAAGAGATTAAGCATACTTTATCTCAAAATCATTATCAAAGTGAATATGATTTTGCAAAGAGGGGCATACTTATCTTAAAAATCATTATAAAAGTGAATATGATTTTGGCAAAGTTGTTGAAGCTAGTCTAGAGTCCCTATGCTCTTCTTTTGTCTCGTGGGATGTAACATTTCATTACTAAGTACTAGGCTAAAACAAACTTATTGTTTTGAATAGCATATTTTACTATGCCTTTGATTTTGTGCGAATATGTTGTGCATTGGTTTTCTTGCAGTACATTGAGTTGTGAATTGTGAAATTGGAAGACCAAAGATGGAACAAAGCAGGTATTAGCACTCTTGTAGAACAAATGGCTTCAATGCTAGCTACTGTAATATTCCTAACTCGTAAATTGACAGTAATAATAGGCATCAAAAGACTTTAAACAAATCAAATAAAAAATCACGCCATTAGAACACAAATTGAGCCATGAAATTGAGTTGAGCCATTTTATTAATTTGCTTTGAAATGAGTACAACGAGAGTGCTGAATTACAGGCACACGGGATTTCTCAAGGCAAGCTAGAGAAGTCCTCCGAATCAATGCTAAAATCCACCACTCGATGGTACGTTGTATAGATGTAGCTTTATCGTCGTAATCTACCGCAAATGTTGTTGTTTCTCCTAAATAAATGATGCTACGATTACGCTGTACACTACCTCAATAAATTCTATGACTTCAAACCCGACTCTACTTAAGAAACACGGAAAAACCCACGAAGGAATTGACCAAATGTTGACCTCGAATTTTGGACTAATTTTACCCTGGTTTCTCTAGCCGATAGTTGAGTTAATATCTATGTTTGACACCTCAAATATACCTGAATATTCTCGCCAAATTAACCTTGGCTTCTCCTCAATAAACCCGTAAAAACCCAAGAAGGGTTCGCCCAAAGCTTGACCCCCTAAACTGCCCTCTTGGGCTTGGCTCACTACGCTCTGGGTAAATTGATCCTCATGTAAATCCTGTTGTTGGAAGTCTCCAAAATGCCATAGAAATACATGTTAGTAAGATCCAAGCCTCCCCACCAAATATCGCTTGTAACTCCCTCTCTTCTCACCTCTCGAACAACCCCTCTCCATGTGTTACTTCGTCCACTACGTCCCCCACATAGTCTCTAAAGTGAAAACAATCCTCCTCTAATATCTACTATGAAAAGCTCCTTGAAAATGATAAGAATCCTCTCCCCGAGCGGCACTCGAAGTCCCCTCGAGGCAAAGGTTGAGATCTTCGCTCGAAAATCTTGTGTGTTAAACAACACCTGCAGACTTGGCACCCGTCACAAGCGTGCTATGTAAAAATGACAATAAGAAATATTAGTGAATGAAAGACCCCGAATGAGCATCGTGATTCCTATTTATCCAAGTACTCTCCCAACGTTGTCTTGGGCCCCACCTCGTGCCTCTAGCCTCCATTATGCTTCAATGTCTACGTCGCCTCCATGTGGGCCGAAATTTCTCCTCATCGCCCCATCCTCCACCATCGCTACAATATTTCTCCTCGACCCAACGTCCCAGAGGCCTAAAGTTTCCTAATTTTATTTGTGGGTCCCCAAATCCACATTTCATAAGTCAAAACTTGTGATATTATCAAAATTGACCGATACTAATATTCGGTTAGCAAAATTGCTAAACGAAAGGGATATTACAATCCTCCTCGCCAAAAAATTGTTTGTCCTCAAGAAATGCCCGAACAAGCACCCTTTCTAGCTGGACGTTCCCTAATCATCACCTGCAAAAATATGCCGTGGGTCCTAGATGCGCCACCGAATCATCCCCGACCACCGCATCACCTCGATATGAAATGATACCTCAATACTAGGATCCCAAGCTATCTTGTCCAACATGAAGCTCCCCCTGCTCCACTCATTATCATGTCGAGAATAAGTATCAAAAGCCCTTGCACACCATCAGTGAGTAGGGAATCATGATAATATGGAACGATGTCCAACTCCTCATAAAGTTTCCCTACCAAGTAATCCATCTCATGCACTCTAAGAGTAAACCCTCGAAGATACCACCTAATCACCTGCAGAGATAATGTCTCGCTTGCATGAGCTCCTCTTGATCTCATCCCTCGCTAACCAACCTGCCATGCCAATGAAGTCCCCCACTCCATCGCTGACTTGCTAAATACCAATGGAAGATCTACATGATCTTCCCCTATAGTGTCCAACTCATCCCTAAAGGTGATCGAGCTTTGTGTAGAGTTGTAATGCTCGGGTCCCCTACCAAAAATCGCAGTGGTGCCATCATGGTGACAATGCACTACTTTGAGTATGAAATACTCCCCACCGTATGCAAAATGTAACCTCCTCTCCCCGAGGGTCTAGTGGCGTGGAGATTTGTGTGAGACAAGCTCATCCGCCCCAGCCATCGTGATCCAAATTTATGCAGGAATGCAACATGGAGTATCACATATAACCATAAATACAAATATTAAGTGGAAATAACACTTCATTTTTAGTAATATCAAAAGAATTGAAATTTGTTTACTGGCACGTAATGGAAATAAACTAGTTAGGGCATTGGTAGCTTACCTCCGAGAAGAGATGTGGGTGGATACAAGCCTCTCGAAATGTGTTACAATGAGGCTTGAGGGCATATTTATTTTTGAGAAATAGGGGAAAACCCTAAACATCCAAAAACCTAACCCTAGGAGATGAAACACCAAAACTATGGGCCACGTTGGGTAAATTGGTACATCAACTTCTAGGATGTAACTTTGGCATACGATCTTCCTTTGACGTCGCACAATACTCGTTAGAAATATAATATGAGGAATAAAATTTTTATGTAAGTGACATTAAGGAAACTTCCATGTTGCTCCCGGTTTTTTCAAAAAAACGTCGTTTAGGGCCTCAAAATGGCTCTGGAAGTTCGGGACCCAAAAAACTGCTAAAAATAATAAATTGTACTACAATTAAGGAAACTAAAAAATTGAAAGAAAAAATGGTGGGGCCCCAAGTGGAATAGGTGGGTGATTACCAATATCCACCTAGATCATTCCTTCCCCCTTAGGAAGAAATGTTCCCTATTGGGTTGAGTTCCTCCATGAGATGAGGAAACTTCTGCTGAACATGGTCCCTAGTGAACCACTTACCTTGGTGCAGGAGTTTGCCAGCTTGTACTTAGCATTAGATCTGTCCAATATGTCATGAACCTATTGGCAGATTTACTGAATGCGCTCAATGAAGTTTTTCGCTTTGTCAGCTTTAGACTAGACATGAGCCGAATCAAACTGAGCAGTCACAAATGGCATGACTATATCAATGGGACATAGTGGTTAGAATCCCAAGACTACCTAAAAGGGGCTGTGGTCGGTTAAACTATGGAGAACTCGATTATAAATTTGTTGTACATAGGGAAGGCTCTCATCCCATGTGTGTGGATGCTTTGAATTGTACATGCGCAGAATGTGTACGATCATCATGTTGATGACCTCTGTCTAACCATCAATTTGGGGATGGAAAGTGGTGGACTTGGTGATCTTGGTATCCAACATTGACCAGAGGCTGTGTTAGGTTCCCGTGATTTGTTAGATTGGTGAGATCAAATGCACGGTGGTAACTTCGTACTCGCTCTTTGGAGTCCTAGGACCTAGCTCTTCCCGGACTAATAGAGGGCTCTCTATTTTGTGCAAAGGATGTGAACTTGTTTGTTTTAGGGTTTGATTTTAGGCTAGTTGTTAAGTGTAGGGTTTGTTCGTTTGTTTTGGTTGGGTAAGATGATCAAGCTAGAATAGATAGAGTGAGAGAAATATTCAAGTCATTGGGATATGGAGTCATTAAAAGTCATAGAAATTTTTTAACAATAAATCAGTGGTGGATCACATGGCAAATCTAGCATGGTCGGATAGATTTTTTAAGGTTTTTGTGAAATGAAATGAATTATCAAGTTTGTAAACAAAGTAGGGAAAAGGGAAATTAAGAATCCGTTGTCATGTACTTAAAACAAGAAGGGACTTCAACACCATTTAGCATAAATAAGTAACCAATAGACAGTGCACACCAATAACTCTTTAATTCAACTCAAGCAAATAAGCATTTCGCACAAACAATCCAATGAAATATAGAAGGTGAGAAACTCATAAAACTTCTAGTGATTTCACCTTCAAGGTTAGAAAACATTTAAGATAAACAAATAACTTTAATAAAAGAAGAGGGAACACCCCTAAACATCATTGATCATAGCCATAAATATCTCCAAAACAACTATTTAAGCATGGACAAAGGGTATGATTGAAACATAGCCTCTTTGGTAAACCTAATTAGTGGTACGTTAGAGAAAGACCTCAAAAACAGTGTTTTAGTGACATCAAACAAGTAGGGCCAACCATAAAACATTTGATACCTACTGTATTGAACCATTCATGAGATAAACAAGCTTAGGGGGCCTAGAGAGCAATTAAGAATTCTCTAAAATGTCCTGGTGAAGGAAAACATAGAGGCAGCGAAGAACAAACAGAGCTAAGGTGCCTTTGAAAACATTTCTTAGTCTAAAACCTTTATCCTACTGCAATAAAGAAGGATGAAACACAATGATACATAAGAAAACAATAACTGAATAGAAGCACATCACCATTAACCAAGCTCAAGGATCTTGCAAGCAACCTTCTCCGTCATCAATCAAGACAAGCCATTCACAAACTCCACAACACCAATTTCTTCTCCAATCTCCAAAAAACTATGTATTGCTCCAAAGATTCATCAAATTCCAACCTTTACAATGAGTCCCTAATGCTCTATTTATCTAGCAAAGGAGGGAAAAAACCCTAACTAGGGTTTGAAAATGTAAAAGTCATCCATAAATTCCATTTATGCCTAAGAGAGCATGCAAGGCCCAAGGCACAAAATATCTCATGAAATAAATTCCAAAATAACTCCTAGCACCTAATTTATGATTGATTTGCCTCAAAAAAACATTAAAATATCATTTTTCAATAAATGAGTGTTTTTTCTTGACTTTTGGCCAAAAATGCAAAGTGAGGTCTAAATGCGTAGCACCTTCCGAGCGTGAAAATGGGTCCACTTGTACCAAGTTTTGGTGACCTTCCCAATGTCGAAATTTGCTCTCGTGATGGCCCGTTGGAAATATGGCTGAGTCTAATTTCCAAAAATACACTTGGTTTCTTTATTGAGCTATATTAACCTTTCTAAAATGCGAAATTCCAAAAACTTCTCTAGGCACAGTGCAAGTCTACAAATGAGGCGAAAAAGGTGAAAAATGAGGTGGTTTTTGGCCTTTTGAGGGTAAAAAATTCTCCAAATGCTCTGAAATTTGGTTAGCATATTGTACTTGATGTGAGTGTTCCAAAAATGCAAATTTTTCCTCCTGAGGATGCCCGAGATCAAAGCATAGCGCCAAGGGTGTTGTGCTTAGAGGTCTCAAAATTTGCAAAAAACCAAAATTTTTAAAAAATTTCCAAAAATTGGTGGATGTCTTCCTCATGGAGTTTGAGAGGCCTGTAGAGAATCTTGAGCCAAGATTCCAAGGATTTCTTGGTTTTTTTCCTCTTTGAGTGCTTGGATTTTGGCTTGGGCCTTTTTGAGTTTAGCCCTAGCAACTTGGTTTCTCCGGGTATAATGCTTGGTCATCTTCCTTTCGAAATCAAGATCCTTATTGGCTTTCTCCAATTTAGCCTCCAAGTGTATGTTGGATCTTTCTAGCCAAGGCTCCTGATCATATGCTATTTCCATGGCCAACAACTCATCTAGAGGTAGTTTCTCTGCCAAGGCTGATTCTTGTTCTCTTTGTTTTGCCAAGGCCTTCTTCAAACCCATGGTTCTTGTTCTCCTCCTAGACTGCCCTTCTTCATTCTCACTTTCCTCATAGGTTCCCATGAATTCCTCTAGCTTTACTTGTGCCCTTTGAACTTCTTTCTAGGCCCTGATTTCTCTTGCCTCATAAATGGCATTGTGTGCCCCTAGCTGTCTGTTCTCCATCTCAAGGGCATCATTCACACTCTTGGCCCTATTTAGATTTTCTTGGAGATCTTCAATTAGGGAATTTTTTTTTCTGGATGAGAAAGTTTGAGATCCTTGCTTCATTCTCCTCGTCACTGTCAATATGAATTATTTCAAAATCTCTCTCAACCTCATGTTGATCTTCTTCTTCTTCCTTTACCTTTAGTTTTCCTTTGTCAATCTTCTGAGCTGAGGTGGATGGCATGGTCCCTTTCCTTTTAGAGGCAGAAAACACAAGCCTTTTTCCTCTTTGATATGTCAATGGAAGAGGTTTTATGGTGATCATTTCAGTGTCTTAGTCATGGCTGCCATCAATTGTTTCCATGTCTTCTTCTTCATTACCCTGACTGCTGCTTACCTCTCTTCCTTCAACATCAGCATAACTTTTAGCCTCTTCATTTCCTTCACTGTTTTCATGACTGTCATGAATTTATTCTTCCTTTATATCCTATTCCTCACTGATGCTTGCTTCATTGGTGTCACTTCTGTCTTCAGCCTCTTCATTGATTTCACTATTTTCACTTTCATTTTGGCTGCTCTCTTCATATTTCCCTCATCTTTTTCATGAATAGGAGCCTCACTGTTTTGACTGTCATTAGGGCTCTTAGTATCACTTCTGCCCTTAGGATCATCCTTTGTTTCTTTTCCACTTGCCTCATATTCATCATTATCCACCTCCATATATTTTGCTTCATTGCTGACCCCTTCTTCATCACTGCTTAATTAATTTCCACTATCAACTTCCTCATTTTATTCATTGTTATCCTCTACCTCTGTTTCCATGCTTTCTGCTTCTTGTTGGCTTGACTCATCATCACCCTCATCTTAATTTTGGTTTGATTCATTGTCACCCTCACCCTCATGGTCACTTGCTTGTTCACTGACACTTCCTTCTTGATCTGATGCATCAGGAGAAGGTGAGGAAGGGAGGTTTTCTTGAGGAGAGGATACATGTGCAGATGATGAGTCATGGTTAGTGGGAGGTGATGGAGGAGTGGAGGGAGGAGGATGAGATGATGATGGTAAATTTGGCTGATGATGAGGTTGTGGGCTTGTGAATATTTCATGAGCAATGAACATCTCCCAAGGTATGCCTTTTTTCTCCAAATGATGTAGCACCACCATCTTGATCAAGGAGTGTTAGAACAAACTCTGCATTTTCTGGGAATAACTCCTCCTTCGGATAAGAGAAGACATCTTGTCGATACTCCTATACAAGTAATAGGGAAAATGAAGCATTTTAACCCTAGTAAAATGCATGAGTAAGCTAATATGGTAGGAGTAGATCCTAGAGTATATCCCCTCACATGTAAAATATTTCATGATGACCTTCATTAAGGGTGCATACCTCTCCAGCAAGTGTGAGAAAGGGAGAATATTCTTGCAAGCTTCTTTGTACCTAGGCTTGAGGAAATGTTCATAGCATCTCATGTCCAAATTTTCTCTCTTGAACCATTTTTCACCAACATCAGGAAGTCCAGTAGCATGAGTAATGGTATCTGATGAGAGTTCAAAGGTCACTCCTTCCAAGCTTGATTATTTTTTATGTAGGTTAAGAATGAATAACCTTGTGAGCTCTGGGTGATTTTTTACTTGTTGGACTCTTTCAAAAAACTGGAAACACCCTACATTCTAAAAGCATGTGAGAATCATGGGAGAGGTAGTAATCTCCACAGTGTCTTAGGGTTCAAATATATTAACCTTCCCACCCTTGTGCTTTGGCCTCATAGGCACTTGACCTCCTTCACTTCTCACACTCCCTTCTTCTCCTGACATGGTGATTAGTGCTTCCTTTATAACACCCTAGGCTTCCTTGTGAAACTTGATAGGATGAGTGAAATGGAATAATGGTGAAGGAAATTTTTTTTTGCAAGTGAGTGAGATGGAGGTGTGGGTTTATGACTTATTCCCATTTTAAATTTGATAAAGGTTTGATCTTGAACTCATTGTAATTACCCTAATGGACACCTTCCTTGAATGATAATTTCTTTCTTGGAGGTCAAAAGAGAGTATTTTTTATGAGGACTTAGGGTTTCTAATCACTAGGTTTTAGTAAATTTCCTTAAGCATAAAATCATGAATTTCACTGGAGGAGAAAGAAAAACATGCACCTACCAAGTTTAACTTCATTGTAGACCCTTAGATGCAGCATGGAGGTTCTCCCTTGTATTTTTTTGGAAATTTTTCAAGTGGATGAGGCTTTTTGTTCTAAGCGCAATGCTTGAACGTGTTGTCGGGTGTCGGGCCTTCTGGGCGTAGCGCTTGCCCACATGCAGGCATGCCGGGCTTCCTGAGCACAGCACCAGGCACGTTCTGGGCTTGTCAGGCCTTCTGAGCGTAGCGCCAAGCAAGTCTCTAGGCCTATCGGGCCTCCTCCTGGGCGCAACGCTGCAAGATGCCCTTCCTGTCAGTCAAATATGGGCCTACGGGTAGCGCCTGCCTGAACGCACAACGTGTTGAATCGAATGCGCAATGTAGTGTATTTTTACACTGCAAAAAATCCCCTAAGAGCAGCGTTAGGTGCTGTAATTGTAGCGCCTGATATAAAGCATAGTGTCAGGTAACGTTATGCAAATTTTGACTGAAACTCAGAAATTTCTCTTTGAAGGCTTTTTACTCTTTTTGCAAGTGAAAACTGAACCAAGTGATAAACAAAATGACTCTTTATAGTCTTAGGAAAACAAATTTGTCCCTTGTAAACCCACTTTCTAATGTTTTTAGTCTCTTGTCTCTTTTCACCAATATGTCTTTATCTTTTACTGCAAGTGACTTGAAAACTTTTAAGTGGCTCTTTTTCCTTTGGTGGTAGTTTTCTTAGCACTGTCAAAACCTATTTTTCTTTCATTGTGAAGTTGAAATCATGTTTTTACCCCCTTTGAGATTTCTGAGTGTGGGTGACCTAAAAAAATGGTTTCTTCCCCTCTCACTGATTTTCTTGAGGCGTAATAAATACATCTTTGATAAGTGCCATAGTCATCAAAATCATGTATGATGTGTCCTCCTTTGGCCACTTCTGATTTGTAGGTGCCATGAAATACTGATTTTACCTTTTCTAATGTTCTTGGTTCTTGACACATTCAGTTACACAACAGTAGCAACCTTATGATTAGCTTCACTTTTCATCTTAAAACTCAACCATATGTTATTCATTTGATCATTGAGTGAAAATGACTAAAAATGAAGGCTTGACCTTCCTTATACTGATACTCTTTGCATTCTTTCCCTTCGAGGCAGTGAGATACTTTACCTTGGTAAACCCTAGAAGTCACTTACAATAGTTTCCTCAAACCTTTTGTCTACTGTCATCATGGAGGCCTATCAGCTTCATTTTACCTTCTTTGATCATATTTCCAAAACCTTAGGTTTTTGGGCTGTCTGAGAAGATTTATTAGTGTTGTCTTCTAAGTTTTCTATAGCCCTTTAAAGTTCATTCATTTTTGTTCAGTTCACCTCACCTTTTTCCCTTTTCTATCTATGATTTCTAAAATTTTCAATTCATGCTTGATTGTATTGGTATGCCTTTATCCATGTGATTTGTTGCCGTGGCTCCTTGCTTGGCCCACTGCTATCCCAATCAGCCTTAGGAACCCTGATTTTTATTGAACATAGGATGCTTCCCCCATATTTTTCTTATGTATATATTTGATGAGGAGTAGGCCTCTTACTTTACCAATTTTCCTGCTGTTAGTTACCTTGACACTCCTGCAGAAATGTCAAAATGAACAATTTAATTTTGCGGAACTTGAACTTGATAAGGAGGTCTTCCTTGGAGGCTTTTCTAATTTATCTTGGACAAATAGGTGTTGACCTTCTTTCACATTTGATTCAGCTTCTTGCATAGGAAGAAAAGATCTCAAAACATCAAGGATAACCCTACAACCTATGAAACCCTAATGACCTAGTGGGAGGCTCTTTTGACTTGGTCTTTCACTGAAAGCTTAGCTTGGGGTCTTCAAGTATAAAAAACAATTTTTTTGATGAATTGATGTATTGAAGATCCAAAATCAAATGTACTTCATTTATATAAAGAGCCTACAGAGATAGTTTTGAGAGCATCAATGCTTGAGGCACCTGGTGGATATGAGAAGGAGTAGGTTGATTGGTAATCCTAGATTGCAAGTGGAGGGTTTAGGGAAAAGAAAAATAGAGTGATAAGGTTATGGGTGGAAAGATAGGATAAATATGAGTGGTATGAGCCCATGAGGGGTCTTTTGGGAGTGGTAGGCTAACTAGGGAATGGCAGATTAGTAGAATAGTGAAAAATTTGTTTTAAGGATAATGAAAGCAGTGAAATTTCTAAAACTCACAATATTCATGAATGTTGTTTTTAGAAATCTAGGACAAGCATTTAGTCATCTAAAAAATGGAAAAAATTACTAATGACTAACAATGCCTCCACTTGGGGAGGGCATCTCCTTTTTAGGAGGTGTCCAGAACTTCATATATCAAATCTATGAGTTTATGAAGACCAGTGCCTCATCCATTGGGTAGATTTTTCTTCTTTCATTTGTTGATGTTTCTCTTGAAGCTATGATCTCAAAATCTGAAAGACATGTTTGCTTCAAACTCATCTCTACCTACCCATCATAATTTTTCCTATCATTTTTTCTTCTTGTGGATGCACTTGGACTGGAAAACCCTTGACATTCTTTTTATTTTGAAAGAAAAACAATCTATCTACTTGTACCCTTACTACTTCCAACGATTCAGATTATGCTAGTGAATTCTTTTATTCTCTAACTAGACTATTCATCTGTCAAGATTAAGCTGTTTGACAGACTTCATTCTCTAATCTACTGACATGAAATTGAAAACATGATTTAAAACAGGATTAAGCTATCTGATTTACCATGGGTTGTGGCATTGGGACAAGTTGCATATAGACATTATTTTTGTACAAACAAAACTAGAAAGAACGAGGGTTGTGTTTCATCATTTATTAGTCATCCCTATTTTTCTCTTTGGTTCAGATTTGAGCATTAAGAACCAGCATATTTTCTTCCTAATCTATTCCTACTGATAAGTCAAGCTTAAATGTTTTGAAAAGCCTTCTTTCACTAAAATATAAGCAGAAATTTAAAACATGTTCAACCATGATTAGGCTAGATGACTGAACAAGAGTTTATTTATTAACAAGTAGTGGCATTTAGACTTGCACACTTTCAACAATACTCTTTTTTGGGTATGGGGTTATACCTCTTCTTCAAATCTTCCCTCTTTTTCCTTCTTTTTTTTTTTGTGTTTTTTTTTTTTTTAATGATTTCTCATCATGCAATGTTATGTACAATGAATGAAAGTTTCAAACTAGGACCCTTGAAAAAAATAGTGCTTGAGCATCTTGCCATTGATAGGACCTCCAAATAACTCTTCTCCATTAAGCTCTTGTAAACAGAAAACATTTTTACCTCCATTTGAATGCATGGTGTAAGGATCTTTCCACAAATTTTCAAATTGGCTATGTTCTCCTTTGTATTTTCTCCTTGAGTATTACTTTCGAACTTTGTTCATGTTAAATTTCCTTCTTAGGTGAAAAAGGTATTCTTAATTAGTTTTAAAATAGACAACGATGTCATTAATGTATATCATAGTGAAGTAACTCAAATCAGGGCCATGACCTTTTGGAAAGTATCTTCCGCACTCCTTAACCCATAAGGCATTTGATCATACATGTAGGTTCCCCAAGGTGCTTTGAAAGTGGCTTTATACTGATTAATTGGAAGTGTTATCACTTGATTGTAACCTGAAACACTACCAAGCAGTGACATCTTGTTAGAACCTTCTACCCTTTGTAGTGTATGATTTATCTTAGGAAAAGGGTATTTTTCCTTCAGGGAGGTTTTGTCTAGGTACCTAAAGTCTATAGACAGCCTGTTTCCCTTTCCTTTCTTTCCTACTGAAACAATTTTCTCAAAAGGTTCCTGGTCTTTGTTGAACGGAAACCTTGTTTGAATAATTTTTGTGTTACAAGGCTTTAAGCTTTCATCACCATGTACAAAAGCATCCTGAAACTCTTTGCACAATCTTATGTATTTCTATTTTATGTGAGGTGGCAAAGTTTTGGATAACTTAATCATTTTGGGTTTTTCTAGGTTGCCTACGTTGTATTCCTCTATATCAGCCTCGGTAGATACTAATTTATGCTCCTTAACAACATTTTTGGAATTCAACAACTCTTACGAAGTAACAAAACCTTTTGGTGATGAGTTGTCTTTGTATGGCAAGACCTTAAGATTCTTTTGATCCAAGTTCCTAGAAAACTCTGCTATATGAATGTTTTCCAACATTTTTACATTGGCAAAAAGGAAATGTTCCGTTTTTTATGTTTTTTCTTCATTTGAGCAACCTTGTTCAAAATCTAAGCTTAGTTTTGGTTTTGCAATTTTATTTTTAGTTTGCAGAAAATTAAGTTCAGCCTTGCCGGCATGTTGTTGTTCCGGGTTGTTAGAGTTTTGGTTGTTGAGTTATTTATGCAGTGCCTGGTTTGACTATGGTGGTATGTCTAGATCTGTCTCAATTTCATTTACCTTTTCATCAATGTCCTCTTCATTACATAAAATGAATGAATCCAGATTCAAATGGATAAAATAAAGAGGTGTGTTGTTTGGCCTTTCTTGGCTACTAACCATAAACGTCATGTGTGATTCCTGGTATAATTTCCTTGTTTGGTTAAAAACATGGATGGTAGCATATGACATGTCAAGTTGGAGGTTCTCCTGAAGCTTGGCTCCCCATGATCTAGATAAAATCATGCCATACTTAGGGGGAATGTTAGCTACTACTATGTCCATGACCAGGCCCTTAGCAGGGATTTGTGCCAGATTGACACATAAATCCTTGATTAGACCCAAAGACTTTACTCTGCTTGAATCGAAAGAATACAGGTCTTTATAAGGTTTGGTTATTTCTAGGCCTAATATTTCCATCACTACCTTTGGCATGAGGTTGTGGGAGGCACCAGAGTCTAGCATGGAATTATGTAATATTTTTTCATGTATGTTTAGGCTAACATAGAAAGGGGGAATAGCTCCTTCTTGGTATTTTCCTTCTACTTCAAGTCCAAACAACATCTCTGGTTTGTCATGTGTCAATTTTAGAGTATCGGTATCATTTCCCATGTTCAAAACCTTCAGAAGTTGGGACCTGTACATATCTTAGGTTATCAGTTCAATGAGAGGCATGGTTATCTTGATTTTAGCAATCTCTCCCTCAAAGCTAAAAGGCACTTGTGTTTTAGGAATATTTACATCAGTTTTATCAGCCATAATTTTTTCTACAAGTTTAGTTTTCTGATTCTGATTTGGGACTTTAGACAAAAGAGTTTTCTCAGGGCCACTAGTAGAGGCACTAGGGCAGCTTGTGTCACCACTTGGTTGGCTAGTTTTGTCTCTGTTTAGGTAATTTTTCTTAGCCATGGTGTTGGTACTGTCTGCTGTCCTCTTAGGAGTATTTTTAGGTGTCTTTCTAACAACAATTTCTACTTTTTTTTTCTTGGATATTTCTTGGTTATTTTTTCTCCTAAGGTCATATTGCCTATGGACTTCCATTATGGAATTTTCAAATCCTAATTGGTAGTCTTCAAAATCCTCATAGTTTGTTTCAGTTTGATCTGAGGAAAAGAAACCTTGTTCTTCTTTAGTGAGAAAAACATCACCCTCATTATCAGAACCTATCAAGTTTACATGGTTTTCTTCAGGTTCTTTAGACTCTCTTCCCTTTTCATCTACATAATTGTCTTGGAAAGGGGGCCTGATTTTTTGGTCATTGTCTCTTGGTCTGTTTTGGGGAGGGTCTCTTCTGAAATTTGGATTCTGTTTTTGTTTTGGGGATTTTCTTGGTTTTCCCTAGGAGGTGTTCTTTCACTCAAGTTTATCCTTTCCATCATTCTTTCCATTACCCTCACTAAATTGTCAATTTTGGCATCATATGAGGAGGTTGAGGCCATAGTTTCATCTTTGTAGGTGACTCTCTTTTCTGATCTCATCTTAGCCCTTTTTTCAATCAAGTTTTCCTTGACACTCACAACTCCCCTTTGCATGTCTTCTAAAGTTAGGGGATCTCTCTCTCTTAATTGATAAGCCATGTCTAGATCCAAACCTTCTGAAAATTTTGCTAAAGCTAAGCCTTGTGGGAGTTTCATGTTGGGTGGGAGGGCATTGTAGACACTATTGAACATGGTGAAATAGTCTTGGACACTTTCCCCGACATTTCTCTTAAGGTTGTTATATTCTAAGAGAATTTGGAGAGGGTTTTTCTTGATTTCCCACTTGTTTATAAATGCCTGGTAAAGGGAAGGGAGATCATGTATGTTGTTAGGAGTCAATATTTTGAACCATTTCTTGGCTTCTCCTCCTAAGATTTGTGCAAAAATCATCATTTTTATGGTTTCCTCTTCTAGTTCCATGTAATAAAAAACATCATTTATCATATCTACATGTTGTTTGGCAGTGGTGGATTCAACTCCGGTAAAGTGAGGGATTTTGGATTGGTAGTCATTTGGCAAAGGTAACAAAGGTTGTGGAAATGCCAGGGGGGCATACCATGCTGCCATGATGGGAGGGAATGGGATCCAAGGAGGATTTACAAGGGGAGGGTTTGTGAGAGGAGGTGGGGGATGAAGTGGAGTGGTTTCAATAGTGGATGTATGGATGGGGGTGGTAGAGATACTTGGACCAGCAAAATTATTTTGAGAAAACTTGGGATAAAAAGAGCCAAAGTGATGTAGAAGCTGAAAGTCGGGAGGAGTGGAAGGAGAGGCTTCTCTAGTAGAACTCTACTGCAAATATATGGGCTCAAGGTTAGTTTGGTCAATCCCACTTCGTGACTTGGTTCTGAAAAGGTTTCTTGTATGATGTAAGTCAAATTAGGGATCTTGCAAGGCTGTAAGATGTTTAGGGACAGAGCTTTCTCTATGAATGGTCCTAACAGTAGTTGAATTCTCAGTTTTAGAAGTTTGCCACAAAATCATTTATGGTTCATCAACTATGGTGGGAGGGTTTGGGTCCAGGTGAGATCTGGTATTGATCCTTTTTGAAGCCAAATTTCAAACCCAAAGTACAGAGAGGCTGAAATTTTATGACTGTTTTCAAAAGGCTGACCTCTCTTAGTGTTTACTAAACTCACACAGTGTGTGACTAGGCCTATAAACTTTTCAGGGTTGATTTTACACAATCATAAGGAAGTCTATGAACACTAGTAAAGTTAGAAGGTCTACTGGAGGCTTGTGGAGTCACCAGGTGGATGTTTTTTCCTGTTTTAAGGATATGTGTTTATGCTCCACCACCAATAACCGACAAAAAAAAATCTAGGGATGTTTTGGGATTTTATAAATTCTTTTATGTAGCCCTAAGGTTTCTATGAGTGTCCTATAGTTGACTCATAATTTTCCTAGGCTGGTAAAACAATCAGATTCTACTCTTGGCTATGATTTGATAAGGGTTTCTGAAGTCCTAAGGAGTACTTAGATTGTCACTAACTCAGAAGGTCCCACCGTGATCACCATTATGTTAAGTTCCCATGATTTGTTAGATTGGCGAGATCAAATGCAAAATGTAACATCAGACTAGTCTTTGGAGTCCTAGGACCTAGCCTTCCTAGACTCAGAGAGGGCTCACTCTATTTTGTGCAAAGGATGTGAACTTGTTTGCTTTTAGGGTTTGATTTTAGGCTAGTTGTTAAGTTTAGGGTTTGTTTGTTTGTTTTGGTTGGGTACATGATCAAGTAGAATAGGTGGAGTGAGGAAATTTTCAAGTCATTGGGCTATGGAGTCAATAAAAGTCATGTAAATTTCAACATTGAATCAGGGTACATCACAGGGAAAATCTAGCATGGTCAAATGGATTTTCAAGGTTTGTGTGAAATGAAATGAACATCAAGTTTGTGAACAAAGTAGGGAAAAGGGAAATTAAGAATCCTTTGTCAAATACTTTAAACAAGAAGGGAATTCAACACTATTTAGCATAAAGAAGTAATCAATAGACAGGGCACACCAATAACTCTTTTATTCAACTCAAGAAAATAAGCATTTCAGATAAACATTCCACTGAAATATAGAAGGCGAGAAACCCATTTAACTTCTAGTGATTTCACCTTCAAGGTTAGAAAACATTTAAGATAAAAATATAACTTTAATCAAATAAGAGGGAACTCATAAACATAATTAATCATAGCCATAAATATCTTCAAAATAACTATTCAAGCATGGACAAAGGGTATGAACGATACATAGCCTCTTTGGCAAAACCTAATTAGTGGTACTTTAAAGATAGATCTTAAGAACAATGTTTTAGTGACATCAAACAAGAAGGGCTAACCATAAAACATCTTTGATACCTACTGTATTGAACTATTCACGAGATAAAAAATCTTGGGTGGGTCTAGAGAGAAACTAAGGATTCTCTAAACTAACCTATCAGAGGAAAACATAGAGGCAATGAAGAACAAACAGAGCTAAGGTGCCTTTGAAAAAAATTTCTTAGTCTAAAACCTTTGTCCTACTACAATATAGAAGGATGAAACAACATGATACATAATAAAACATGAACTGAATAGAGGTACATCATCATTAACAAAGCTCGGGGATCCTGCAATCAAGCCTTCTCCATCATTAATCCAAACAAGCCATTCACAAACTCCACAACACCAATTTCTTCTTCAATCTCCAAAAAACCATATATTTCTCTCAAGAGTCATCAAATGCCAACCTTTTACAATGAGGCCCTCATGCTCTATTTATATATCAAAGGAGGGAAAAAACCCTATTTAGGGTTTGAAAATGTCAAAAACACTCATAAATGTCATTTATGTCTAAGAGACCATGCAAGGTCCAAGACACAAAATATCTCATGAAATAAATGAAAAAATAACTCTTCGTACCTAATTTTGGAGTGATTTGCCCCAAAAAAAACTAAAATATCATTTTTCCATAAATGAGTGTGTTTTGTTGAATTTTTGGCCAAAAACGCAACAAAGAGGTCTGAACGCGTAGCGCCTGCCTGAAAAAAGTAGGTCCACTTGCAGCCAAGTTTTTATGCCCTTCTCGATGTTGGAATTGGCTCCATGATGGCCCATTGGAAATCTTGCTGAGTATAATTTCCAAATCTACCATTATTTTTCCAATTGAGCTCTACTAACCTATCCAAAAGTCAAATTTCCCAAAAATTCTCTAGGCGCAACACCAGGTCTGTAAATGAGGCAGAAAGGTGAAAAATGAGGTGTTTTTTGGCCTTTTGAGGGGTCAAAAATGCTCCAAATGCTCTGAAATTTGGTGAGCATACTATAATTGATGTGAGGGTTCCAAAAATTCAAATTTTTCCTCCGAAGGATGCTTGAGATGAAATTGTAGCGCCAAGGGTGCTGCGATTAGAGGCCTCCAAATTTGCAAAAAACCAAAATTTGTCAAAAATTTTCCAAAATTGGTGGATCTCTTCCTCATGAGGTTTGAGAGTCCTATGGAGAAGCTTAAGCCAAGATTACAAGGTTTTCTTGGTTTTTTACCTCTTTGAGTGCTTGGGTTTTGGCTTGGGCCTTTTTGAGTTAACCCTTGCAACTTGGTTTCTCCAGGCATAATGCCTGGTCATCTTCCTTTGGAGATCAAGATCCTTATTGGCTTTCTCCAATTTAGCCTCCAAGTGTATGTTGGCTCTGTTAGCCACCTATGAAATTTGTTATACCAAAAGGTGGCTAAATCATTTTTTGGAGCCTTCAAGGAACAAATTTTATTGCAAAAAAGTGTTATCTCTTGAAGACTCTTGAAGGCCTCATGCCTCTGTCCAAAATCTTCCCTACTGTGCCCATTTTACACTCTAGAATTCTGCTGATTTCATGAGAAAAGACAGCTGCAAAATCATCCATTTTCCCCTACTTCCACTTGAAAAAACTAACCTCCATTTTTCTCCCCTTTTCCTCCATAAAACTCCTCTATTATCATGATTCCCCTTCTTCCATTCATGAAAATCATTTTTTACCTAGTTTAAAACTCATTTTTAAACTATAATGAAACCCCAAAAACCATTGAAAAACATTGAAAATTTCATTTGACCTCCGCGAGCAGATCTACACCATTGGTTGATGCCATCCAACGGCCACGCTCCTCCCCACACCCTCTGAAGCAGTAAAACCAAATAACGCAGGATTTTGTAATGTAGTTTTGTATTGTGCAGGTGTTTGAATGAAATTCCATTTCATGAGTTAGATTCTATACTTCATGTTCGGCTATCGATCACTGGAAGGATCGATAGCGCTCCAGTATGGTACTGTAACTTTGTTGCCCGTAGGAGCTGTGAACCTTGTCCAAAGGAAGAAACCCACTTATAGAAGAAATAAATAGGGAATGATTTAATGGAGCCACAGTTCCGAGGTTTGAACCTGAAGTTTAATGGATCGAAGTGAATAGGAAGCAGAGTGTTAACCCTGGTTTAACCTACGGTCACTTACTATTCAAAAGCCAGAAGCAGTTTTGATCGCACTGTTTTTGGTGCGGAAAGGAAACCACTAAATAGCAAGCAATCCTGTGAAAAGCCACCACGTCGATAGGACAATACCGCCTCATCGCTCCCTCATCACGCATTAAATGTTGACTGTGGGCTCAGTGCGATATTGATGTACCTCATCCGATCTGAGGCTATCTCATCGAATAGTGATCGCACTCAAAGGAGCTCGGGGGATAAACTAAGGTATGACATGTGAATTTAATTGAAACCCGTCGATTGTGTATGTGGGCCCAACAACTTATTGGAACGGGTCTTGTTTGGTTGCTCGCATGGTCGTGAAATCCGGACCTGATACGCTTTATAGGGCGGATTTGATAAAAATTTTGGGTCACAATTGGGTTGACGTCAGCAAGCCCCAAACGGACCCGATACGCTTTATAGGGAAGATTTGTTAAAAGTTTCAGGTCAAAAAGACCCTGACGTCAGCAGGCTCCTTTTGTAACCTGAAATGGTTTATGCAGCTTAGTTTTATCAGGATTTTTGAAGTCCAGGGTATTTTATTTGATAAACGGTGATTAAATGGTTTTTCCATTATACTGAAGAAAAATCCGAAGGTTGGGAATGACGATTCTCATGCCTTCGATTCATTAAAAGGAAGCCATCCGTGTGTTCAATTTCCACGTCTCGTCAATGCTTCATGGGCATTGATGCCTCATGAGCCCTGCGCAGCATTGTACATCAACAAGACACAGTGAATAAAATCACAATCAAAGAGTATCAGTGTCGAAGACAAAATATACCAGAACAGAAGATTGAAGAAAAATCTGTGGGGATTATGGCTAACATTGATTATCAAAAGCCTAATCCTCCCAATTAAGACACAGTTAAAAGAAAATCATAAGTGTTTTATCAGACAGGAAAGCCTCCACTGCCACATCAGAGGCAAATTGATTCCTCCCGGCTACCACAAAGCCACCTGTGCCTCAAAGCATGCAAACAGAGGTGGAAATTATTGATCAAGATCAGATTTTCCTCAGCGCATCCAGAGAGTGAATTCTGCAAATAAACTTAATGACAAAATATTAGCAGAGTTACTTTAATATAACACAGAGCCTCAAAAGTCAATAAGAGCTCCCACTGAGCTTAATCTTAAATGAAAAAAATTAATACAGACATAACACCTATAAACTTCTTCATCGAGCCCCCCAAAGGCCGAGAAGCCATTAAGACTGTATTAATTATATTTGGAGATCTTTTATCAGATCTCACCTTCTCATTCTTCTATAAATACTATTGGAGAATATGAGAAAAAGGTTGGTTGTTGAATTTTGAAATATACTTGAGCTTGAAACTCCTACTTGTAAATAGTGTTCACTGGCTCTTGGAGCTCTGTTTGTGATTAGATAAGTTAGGTTGAGAAAGTGTAGATGATTTTTAAGCTAGAGCATTGGACTTAAAGTTGTAACTAGTTTGGAGCATCAATACAAGTTGATTTATGGGATCCTGGTCTATGTCGATGGTGATGTGATTTCTTATTGTAAATTGTTATTTTATTTCTATTTTCACTATGTTCATCTTCTCTTATAAAGAATAGCATGCATAGAGTTAGGACCTACTTTATATCGGTACCCTTCTCTGACTGAAAATCTTTATCTGCATGTTTTCCTCCAATTCGTGTTATTTAGGAATGATTTAATTCGGTTCTAAGAATAGGAATGCTGGCGTTCCCTCGTCCTATTGCCTTAGCTAATTGTTTTTCTTAAATTTTATTTTCAGTATATGTTAAGTAGAGATGAACTAAGGAAGATATGGTGTGCCCTGGTCCTATTTTTATCCCCAAAGACTGTCTGAATGTTTCCCTTGGAATGTGTTGAAAGCTGGCTAGTGTTGAAACACTTACCAGATCTTGGGCCATTCTTTGTTATCTTTGTGTTTGTCTTGAAAGTTACCAAGTAGAGCAGAGCTAAGAGAGGATTTGTGGTGAGCTCGGCCCGCTAGTTTCTTCTCCAACAATTGCCTTCAAGTTTTTCCTTTGTTTTAAAATGTTTTTCTATTGAAAGTGCATCAAAAGCAGGCTAGTTTAGAAGTACTTACCTGATCTTAGATTAATTTTGCATCTTTCTTAAGTGTATGTCAAAAGCAGGCTAGTTTAGAAGTACTTACCTGATCTTAGGTTTCTCTTTGTTCATTTTTTTAAATCCCCTTCTTTTTGTAACACTTCATCCCATAAAATCAAACTTTAAAGAGATCCTTAGACATAGATAACTTGCCCCATGGACCACTCTTTCTCCTTGCTATTTCAATTAAACCCTATTATTACTCCATAGCCCAATGGATCTAAAACTGCAATTATCTATCTTTCTGGCCAAAGATTGTTCTATTTTCTTGCAACTTCTCACCTTTGAAACTCTTTTCATTTATAACTTTCCACTCAAATAATTTTCATGCTCAACCATCAAAAAACAAAAAAAACCCTCGGCTTTCATAACTAGCCTAATATCATTACCCAAGACTTCAAAGACAAATCCATCTTTGCACTTATTGGAGAGAACCCTCTCCGGATTAAGGAGGGCTAGATCCTAGAATCCCAAAGTGGTTGAAACGATGTTCTCCCTACAGTCGGACTTTTGCCAATCTTGCTGATTACAGGGAACTAACATTTCTAGCAACTCCGCTTGGGATTGAACCCAGAATCTCTAGTTCCCCTTAAAATTTCATGCAAACATTATTTAGTGAGTAAAAAGTAGCCTTTTCAAGCGCTACCAAGAAATGGTAATAATGATAAATATTGTTTGAATCAGTGAAAAACTAGGCAAAACCTAGGATTCTCATAAGAGTTGTCTAAACATTGAAATATTAGTTGGCTTAGCCATAAGAGTAGACTGTCTTTGTCTCATAACCGTAGCTAAGTTTTGAAATAGATTTAGGACACTCTTAACAACCAATAATACTGAAAAATAACTCAAAAAACCCAAAAATATTTCACATTGGTATCCAATAAACATGGTAGTGGACCATAAAACATTTTACCTCCGAAAAAAGAGCTAACAACTTCAACTTTGCAACTCCGCAATCCTGAACAGACCTTAAGACTCCACTGGGAAGAACCCTTATCATTTTAATATCATTCAAACTCAGTTACAGGACTGTAGGATCAAAATTTGTGTAAATAGAATAGTTGACCTTTTAAAGACTGGCATACCTAGTTGAACTTTTCTTGTTTATTTGGGTCTGAAAAACACAACATAGTGGCTCCTAGAAAGATTCACACCAGAGCCTATCCTGAACCTGATCCACCTGAGATAGTTGATAACCCATAAAGTATCCTTAGGAAGTCTCCTAGGATTAAATTATCAATTGTTTTCATATCACCCTTGAGAGCTAATTCAGTTCCCGAAAATCTTTCAGCTCTACAAAAATCACAAGTTGACCAAGTAAATCCCTTTAGAAATAGGTCATTTGACGATATAATTCAACTAGATCCTGAGTCTTCACTTTCATCCCCTCAAACAAGTGAACATCCTGGTAGTAGAGAAACAACACCTCCTAATTTACATTTCCTTCACAATTTAGGTGTCTCTCATCCAAGATCAACTCAGCAATCTACTATTGTTCCATCCACATCCCTTCATCCTCCATTCACTGTCCAAACCACTCCACTTCAGCCCAGTTTTCCTTTTGTTAATCCACCTCTTGTGAATCCACCCCCACCACATATCATGGCAGCATGGTATGCTCCCTTAGTCCTTCCTGTACTATTAGTCAATCTTCCACACGACTATCAGTCCAAAATTCCATTGTATGATGCTAGTAATGCTACAAATGCATCACAACATGTGGATAAGATGAATGACTAATTTGACAAAAATGAAATTGATGATGATTCTTTCAAGCTTAGATTGTTTGCTCAGAGTCTGGGGGGAGAAGTAATAAAATGGTTCAAAGGCTTAACCCCCATAATATCAATGATCTCCAAGCCTTCCATCAGACATTCTTAAACAAATGGGAAGTAAAAAATAATCCTCTCCAAGTCCTTTTTGATTACAAGAACCTCCATAGAAACACGGGGGAAAGTGTACAAGCTTATTGTACCAGAATTAGCTCATCATTAAACAAGGCTCATCATTAAACAAGTTTCTAGAGGGGTTTGACCCCGAGATGGCCTATCAGTTAAGAGAGAGAGATCCTGCAACTCTTGAAGAGATGAAAAAAGGTGCTCTTGCTGTGGAAGTCAACTTGATGGAAGAGAGAAAGAATGAAAAATGAGAAGAGAGTGTCCTTTAGGGAAGAAAATACACCCTATACGTCCAACTCAAAGATGGAGAGAATGATGGAGGAGATAATGAAGAAAATGAACATCCTTGAGAGAGCACAAGAAAGTCAAAACCAAATTGCTCCTCAAAATAGAAACCAGAACCAGAATCAGAATTTTAGAAGGAACCAACCTCCAAACAGACCTAGGGAAGATGATCAACAGATCGCTCCTCCCTTTCATCAAAACTATGTAAGTGAGGTTGAGGAAACATATGAAATAACAGAGGAAGATGATATCAACATGCTGGGGGTAGATAATGATGACTTTGAGATTCATTATGATGGAAAACAAGGTCTATACACACCTTATGATGACAAAAGAGATGACGATGAAAATTATTATCAAGGCATGGAAAATGTCATCATAGAGTCTCAAAGAGGATATGACCTTAGAAGCAAAACTAGTCAACAAACTCCCAACACCAAAACCTCTGAAAAATCTTCACAAAACAGCACTGCAACCAAGCCTAAATTTGTCAAACAGAAGGAAAAAATAGTAGCTGTGAATTCTGATAAAGATAGAGAGAAAGGCACTTAAAACAATGAAAAACAGAGTGCGGAAATTAGTAGTATTACCACTTCAGCTAGTACTCCTATTAAGACCATTTTTTCAAATTTAAATAGAACAAATCAGCAAGATGATGTTGCTGATAGACTAGTAGCTAGTAAGGCTGAGACAAGTTCTTCAAATAACCAAATTCCTTTCAGCCTAGAGCAGGAAATTTCAAAGATCAAAATCTATGTTCCCCTGACTGATTTAGCTTCCCAGAATGTATATAGAACCTAAATTTTGAAGGCTTTAAACATAGAGGACCATAATGACACAATCGATCTTAACGATGACAAGCCAGAGCTCATTTTTGGTCCTAAGATTGAAGGTAGATATCAAGAGGGACCTGTTCCTCCCTTTTATGTAAGTTTAAATGTTCATGACAAGATTTTACATAACGCTATGCATGACTCTGGGGCTTCTCATAATTTAATGCCCAAAGTTGTAATGGAAAGCCTAGGCCTTGAAATCACCAGACCTTATAAAAACCTTTACTCCTTTGACTCAAGAAGAGTAAAATGTTTAGGATTAATCAAAGACCTCTGGGTTAACTTGGCACAGATTCCAGCCAAATGCCTAGTCATGGATATTTTTGTGGCTGATGTCCCTCCCAAGTATGGAATGTTATTATCAAGATCTTGGGGGGCTAAGTTACAAGAGACTATGCAAATGGACATGACCTATGCGACTATCCCTGTTTTCAATCAAACTAGAAGACTTTACAGGGAGTCCCATATGAAATACACAGTTACAAGCCAAGATAGACCACAGAACTCTCCCCTTTATTCTATAAACATAGGCCTGGATTCATTTATCCTTTTCAATGATGAAACTTTCAGTGAAAAAGTGACCTTGTCTGATTTAATGACAGATAGAGAGGAGGAAGAAGATAACGTAGGAGTGTCAGAACAGTTTACTGAACCTGTAAACTCTAGCAAGAAAAACATAGAGCTTAAGCTACAAATCATGTGTCCTTTTCTTTTAAACGTTGAGAGTCAAGAACGCAGTCCTCAACCCAACAAAAAATCTGAGGAGTTAAAACAAGTTCAACAATGTGCTGACCTCCAAGAACAATTCGATAGCACACTTATTGAAGAGCATAGTAACCCAAATGATAAACTCGAGACTAGTCCTCTACGGAGTATGCACTTTGATGGGTCTTGCACTAAGACCAACGCTGGTGTGGGTGTCTGGATACGCAACACTGAGAATAACCACATAGAAAGCCTTTCCTGTAGATTAAAATTCCAGTGTTCAAATAACATAGCGGAATATGAATCCCTTCTCTTAGACTTATGATTGTTGAAGAAGTTAGAAGCCAGGAGAATCAATGTGTATGGGGATTCAGAGTTGGTAATTAGGCAATTCAATGGGAAGTATAACGCAAATCATCCCAGAATTAGGGCATACCGAAACGATGTCATGGACCTTTTAAAAACTTTCGAGGAGTCCAAACTGATTTTTGTCCCAAGAAAAAGAAATATTGGAGCCCACAATTTAGCTTTTGCAGCTAGAACATGCTTAACACCATATGAAACCAAAGACTGCACAACTCAGATAAAATTTAGACCAACCATTCCTGATAACAAAAAACATTGGCAGGTGTTCGACGGAGACAAACAAATAGAAGACTTCATGCAGTTCAGAAACGAATTCGAACTACCAAGTTCAAATTCAGATTATGAAACCGACTGCCCTAGTGATGAAAATTTTCTTGATGAAGAAGAAAGGTCTCCTGAACTTGCTAGTGTAAACCTGTTATCTAGCAAACTTGAAAATGAAATAGGGATGAACGCAGAGTTAGAAACAGAGGAGTTAGAAACCCTGCACTCTAAAGATGAAAGTTTGCCAAATGGTCTGGCACCTTTAGACGAGTTGTTTGATTTTAACGATGTGGCTAGGAAGCCAAAACTGGAACCTGTAGAGACTGAAGTGGAAGAGTGCAATATAGGCAATGAACTTAAACTGAAAATGATTAAATTGTCTAAAAATTTACCAGCTCACATTAAACTCAAATACATAGAGTTGTTTAAATAATTTTCTGTTTTTTTGAATGGAGTTACGAAGATCTGAAATCCTGTGACACTGAAACAATACATCAAAAAATTCCTCTCAAAGAAAACCAAAAACCATTCAAACAGAAACTGCGCAGATAAACCCTGTTCAGCTGCCTCTGGTTGAGAAGGAAATCAGGAAAATGTATGAAGCTAGTATTATTGTCCCTATTAGATATTCTGAGTGGGTGTCTAATCTGGTGTCAGTTAGGAAGAAAACTAGAGAGATTAGGCTTTGTATAGACTTTAGAGACTTAAACAAAGCTTCATTAAAAGACAACTACCCTTTACCTAAGATGGATCATATTTTACAAAAGGTAGTAGGGTCTAGAAGAATTTCTTTACTTGATGGCTACTCAAGGTATAATCAGATCTTAGTTCACCCTGCTGATCAATTAAAGACAACCTTTACTACACCATGGGGCACTTTCATGTATGTGAAAATGCCCTTTGGTCTAATGAATGCTGGAGCAACTTTTCAATGAGCCATGGACATAGCATTCTCAGAAGAATTGGGCTACTTCATCATTATACACCTTGATGATGTCACTGTGTTTTCAAAAACAAATGAAGAGCACTTAAAACACTTAAGAAAAGTTTTCGAGAAATGCAGAAAGTTTGAGATATATTTAAACCCTAAGAAAACACTATTTGGGCTCCAAGAAGGTAAACTTCTTGGGCATATTATTTCAGAAGAGGGCATTAAGATAGATCCCAAAAGGATTGTGGCCATATTGCAAATCTCTCATCCTAGAAACATCAAGGAGTTACAATATTTCATTGGAAATATTAACTTTTTGAGAAGGTTCATCCCCAACTTGGTCGAGCTCCTTAGAAATATCACAAACATGTTGAAGAAGGAGCAAGGGGTAAAATCGACCTTGGAAGCAAAAAAGTCCTTTGAGCTGGTGAAGCAAGCATTAACCAAAACACTGGTTCTAATAAGTCCTGATTTTTCAAAAGATTTTTATATTTTTTTGTTTGCTTCAGAACATACCGTAGTTGTTGTCCTTTTATAGAAAAATCCACAAGGACAAGAGTAGCCTATTGCATTCTTTATCAAGGCATTGAGGGATGCCCCTTTGAAATATAACATTATGGAGAGGAAAGCTTTTGCTTTGGTTAAAGCTTTGAAAGACTTCAGAGTATACATCCTTCACTCACACATCATTGCCTTTTTCCCAAACTCAGTTGCTAAATACATTCTAACACAGGACCCAGATGGTAAGAGAGGTAAGTGGATTGTTGTTATTCTTGAATATGATTTAGAGATAAAGCCCACCAAACTCATAAAAGGCCTAGGTCTAGCTAGATTAATGGCTGAATCCAATTTTGAGGTTCTCGATATTAATATGATTAATTCTTTGGACGAACAAGAGGAAATCTCAACTCCCATTGTTGAAGACCATTTCATGAATTCCTCTTGGTATGCTGATATTATTTATGTTTTTCTTAATTTAAATACACCTCCTAGTTTGACAAAAACAAAGGCAAGGTTCCTAAAGTTAAAAGCTGTAAACTATTTCATTATAGATAGATGTATTTATTGGAAATATTCAAGTGGTGTATTTCTTAAATGTTTGCCTGAGTATGATGCAGAGAAGGTTAAGCACGAGTTCCATGAAGGAGAGTGTGGAGGTCATTTTTACTAGAAGACAACAGCCAACAAAATTTTGAGGGCTAGTTTCTATTGGCCTACTCTTTTTCCTGATATACACAAGATGATCATTGCTTGTCATAAATGTCAAATTTTGGAAGGCAAAAGAAAACTGCTACCCCTACCTCTACATCCAATCACTGTTGAAGCTCCTTTTCAACAGTGGGGACTTGACTTCATAAGAGAAATCCATCCACCATCTTCTGCTCAGCATATATGGATTCTCACTGCCATAGACTATTTCACTAAGTGGATAGAAGCCATTCCTTGTAGGCAAGCCAATGATTCTGTTATTATAAAATTCATGGAGAATAATATTCTCTCTAGGTTTGGTTGTCCTACCAAGATCATCACTGATAATGCAACAACATTTGAATCAAATAAGATGGTTGAATTCTGTCATAGATATCAGATAACATTGGAGCATTCCACAACCTATTACCCTCAAGGTAATGGACTTTCAGAATCTTCAAACAAGAGTTTAGCGAACATAATCAAGAAACTATTAGAGGACAAAAAAAATTCTTGGCACACAAAGCTAGCTCATGTACTTTGGGCTGACAAATTGACTTTGAAGAAATCTATTGGTATGTCACCTTTTCAGCTTGTGTATGGTACTGATGCAATTTTTGCAGCCAGCCTTGGTGTACCAATGATGAAGTTGATTCAAGAGTTGCAAACTGAAGGTAATGACATGATCAGAAGAATAAATCAAACCATTCATCTTTAGCAAACCAGAGAGGAGGTTTATAACAAAGCATTGCAGAATAAGGACAACATTAAAAAGCTTTTCGATAGAAGAACAAAGGCCAAAAATTTCAATATTGGGGACAAAGTTTTGAAGTGGGACTCAAGGAGGGAAGACAAGGGCAAGCATGGAAAATTTGACAACTAATGGCTTGGCCCTTACTCTATCCATTCAACTACTGGTAATAATGCCTATTTCTTGCAAGAGTTGAATGGAGCAGAATTGTTTGGGGGTCCTGTCAATGGAAGGATGCTTAATCATTACTTCTCTTGATCCATGTTATGTTTTGAAAGCCTTTTTATCTTTTTTCTCATTATAAATACTTCACCCATCATTGCATTCAAAGTTATAAAAATCAAAAATATTAAAATAAATAAATAAAGAAAAGAGGGAAGATTGTAAAAATAATAAAGGTACAACCCCATACCAAAAAGAGAAACAAATCTGAAAGTGTGAAAGCTCAAAGGCCACTCCTAAAGAACACACTTCTAGTTAGTCAAACAACCTAATCTTGACTAATTAGTTTTAAATTTTCTGCTGATAGGATAGTGAATTCGATTTGCCAAACTGTTTAATCTTGGCTTATCAGTAGATAGTTTAGGATAGAAATTAAAGGTTCGAACATGCTTAAAATCTGAACCTAAGTTTCCAAAGAGAATGACTCAAATCTGTTTCAAATTCCGAGTCAAAAAAGATGTAAATCTGGTCCCAATTAGCTCAAAATCTGAACCAGAGGACAAGCAAAGAACAACTCAGGTAAGAATCAAAACAGAGCTATAAAAGAGATGAAGGAAATGCTTTGAAATTTCATATCCTAAGCCTTTCATTTTTTTTAATTTTCAGAAAAATAAGATCTATGTGCAGCTGGTTTTTTATGCCATAGATCAGCAACAAGTTAGACTGTTCAATCCTGACTTGTATGCTTTTAAATTTTTGTTGTAGAATTTAGTGAATAAAATCTGTTGGACAGTTTAATCCCAACAGATAGTAGATTAGGTAGAGAATAATATGCGCTCAATTGTTTAAACTGAGTCCATGGAGAAATAAGGAGTAGAAATAGATTATATTTCCTGCTTTCAAAAGAATAAAATGTTGTAAAAGAGTTTGCTAATCCAAGTGCACTCTAAAGAAGAAAAAATGTTAGATCTGTAGGATTGGGTAGGTCGAAAGCTTGTGGATGAAAGATCCATTGTTTTTATGGCTGCTAATATGTTTTCAGAGAAAAAGAGGATCATTCAAGGAAAGAGAGGCAACCCAATGGATGAGGCACAGACCAGCTGTTGAGCCCTAGAATTGCCTTCTCTTTTACAAACCTTCACTTCATTTCATCATTCTTTTATCACTTCATAAGCATAAAATCAATGAAGAATGATTAGGACTGCTTAAAGGTTACATGCAATTGATTAACATATTGTATTTTCATGGTTTTTGCTGTTTTAATAATTTTGTGCAAAATCGCTACATAATACAGCCGTTCCGTAGCCGATCACGCGTTTCGCAGCTATTTTAGTGTTTAAATGGGTTACAGGTGTCGTCTGAAGGAAAAACGCATATGGGTGAATTCCAGACCTCATCTACATCATTCATTGCTCTCCATGAAGTCTGAGTAAAAGTCTCCAAGTGGTTATGCACGTGGGAAACCAAAACCAAGAGGTAGACTTCTACCGGGACACGGACTCTAAAAATGTCTGCAACAAAGTACGAGGCCTTCAAAAGAGTTATAATTTGATTTTAATTGCAAAAGACACTTGTCCCTATATTTTCTCAAGGGCAGTTATGTATTTCCCTTAAAAAAATAACTCGAGAGACCAAGATCCAGCTAGCTGGTGGATGTTTTGTTGTTAAGTTTTCCCAATACTGTAATACGTTGTTTTTGAAGAATTTTCCTTTAATGAAAGAAGTTCAACCTTGATGCATGACTTGAAGCAGTTCTAAGGAGATTTGTATGCTGATCTGGTGGTAGAGGGCCCCTACTGCCCGAGAAGCTCTATGCATTTTGTTTAGATAAGTAATTCTAGCTCTGTTTTGTTCCTAGTTTAGACAATTTTTTGAACTTTGTGTTTTATACTCACTTGCAGTGGATGCTACAGCCAGTCTTATTCTTACGAATTGTTCCAAAATATCACTAATATTGAATAAGATATAACTATAGTATTTTAGGAATTAGTTGTATTTACTGAACTTTATGTTTTATGCACATTTACATTGAATGTTACAGGCAGACTTGTTCTTATAAATTATTCTAAAATATCACTCATATTGAACGAGATAGGGCTGTAGTATTTCAGAGATTAGTTGTATTTTAGTTTAGTTGTAATACTCTGGAGGTTGATTGCATTTTATTTCTATTAGACTTCAAGGCCTTCATTATTTGCAAACTACTCTTGTTATGAACCTCTTCCAATACATCATCATATGAACATGAATTAGTGATATCAGTCCAAGGCCTTGACTGTTTTGCAATCTCTTGTAACTTCACAAATAGCCTTTTTCCCAAAATTTATTCCAAAAGATTTCTAACTTCCGAATGAGGCTTAGTAGTGACAACTTGAGTTGCAGAATGGATTAATCTTAGTGTTATAAGTTAATTTAGAGTAGAGTTTCTTACTGTGCTATAAATCATCTTTTCCAATTGTGTTCCAACAAACTTCTAACCATGGATGAGATTTTCGTAATATTGTAAGTTGTTGTTTACTTAGGAAAACCTCATTGCATAAAACTTATCCTTTTCTCAAGCTATTCCAACATATTTCTAATGAATGAATTGGAATGAGTTCATGTTATGAGTTATTGAGTTCATGTTATGAGTCATTTTCAAGCTTTGAATTCTCTGTTCTTAGGTGCCATACATAGTTTAGGGTAGGTTTTGCTCTGTTTTTCATCATTTTCCTAATTAGGGACATAATTTACAATTACACTTTGTTTTGAGTCTAAGGGTTCCTTCTCTTTTCTTTTTGACATAGATTTGATTTCATCTTTTGAACATAGAGTAGCATACTAAGTACTAAAAATACAAAACCCCCAAAAACAATAAGAAAAACACATACAACAAAGTAAGGAAGAGGCCACTTAGGCACATATAGTGCACCACACTTCATCAAAGTTACAAACCCTGGTTGATAATTAATGGAAGAAATTTAGGAACACTAAATTGACTAGACATCAGCCTCCCAGAGAAAGCAAGTCTGAAATTCTTGATGCCTTCAAGAAGGCACCATCCCCAAGTGGAGCCACTGTTAGCCACCTATGAAATTTGTTATACCAAAAGGTGGATAAATAATTTTTTGGAGCCTTCAAGGAACAAATTTTATTGCAAAAAAGTGTTATCTCTTGAAGACTCTTGAAGGCCTCATGCCTCTGTTCAAAATCTTCCCTACTGTGCCCATTTTACACTCTGGAATTCTGCTGATTTCATGAGAAAAGACTGTTGAAAAATCATCCATTTTCCCCTACTTCCACTTGGAAAAAATAACCTCCATTTTTCTCCCCTTTTCCTCCATAAAAGTCCTCTATTTTCATGATTCCCCTTATTCCATTCATGAAAATCATTTTTTACCTAGTTTAAAACTCATTTTTAAACTATACTGAAACCCCCAAAACCATTGAAAAACATTGAAAATTTCATTTGACCTTCGTGAGCAAATCTAAACCGTTGGTTGATGCCATCCAACGACCACGCTCCTCCCCACACCCTCTGAAAAATAAAACCAAATAACGCAGGATTTTGTAATGTAGCTTTGTATTGTGCAGGTGTTTGAATGAAATTCTATTTCATGAGTTAGATTCTATACTTCATGATCGGTTATCGATCACTGGAAGGATCGATAGTGCTCCAGTATGGTACTGTAATGTTGTTTCCCGTAGGAGCTGCGAACCTTGTCCAAAGGAAGAAACCCACTTATAGAAGAAATAAATCGGGAATGAGTTAATGGAGCTATAGTTCCAAGGTTTGAACCTAGAGTTTAATGGACCGAAGTGAATAGGAAGTAGGGTGTTAACCTCGGTTTAACCTATGGTCACTTACTATTTAAAATCCGGAAGCAGTTTTGATCGCACCGCTTTTGGTACAGAAAGGAAACCACTCAATAGCAAGCGATCCTGTGAAAAGCCGCCACATCGATAGGAAAATATTGCCTCATCGCTCCCTCATCGCACATTAAATGTTGACTGTGGGCTCAGCGCGATATTGACATACACCGTCCGATCTGAGGCTGGCTCATCAAACGGTGATCGCACTCAAAGGAGCTCGGGGGATAAACTAAGGTATGCCGTGTGAATTTAATTGAAACCCGTCGATTGTGTATGTGGGCCCATAACCCACAATCAATCGCCCTGGTCCCCAACGCCTAATCAGCATACACGTCAGCACACACACGGCAGCAACTTATTGGAACAGGTCTTGTTTGGTTGCTCACATGGTCGTGAAATCCGAACCCGATACGCTTTATAGGGTGGATTTGATAAAAATTTCGGGTCACAATTGGGCTAACATCAGTAGGCCCAAAACGGACTCGATATGATTTATAGGGCGGATTTGTTAAAAGTTTCGGGTCACAAAGACCCTGACGTCAGCGAGCTCCTTTTGTAACCTGAAATGGTTTATGCAGCTTGGTTTTATCAGGAGTTTTGAAGTCCGGGATATGTTATTTGATAAACGGTGATTAAATAGTTTTTCCATTATACTGAAGAAAAAGCAGAAAGGCTGGGAATGATGATTCTTACGCCTTCGATTCATTAAAAGGAAGCCATCCGTGTGTTCAATTTCCATGTCTCGTCAATGCTTCATGGGCATTGATGCCTCATGAGCCCTGCACAGCACTGCACATCAACAAGACACAGTGAATAAAATCACAATAAAATAGTATCAGTGTCGAAGACAAAACATACCAGAACAGGAGATTGAAGACAAATTTGTGGGGATTACGGCTAACATTGATTATCAAAAGCCTAATCCTCCCAATTAAGACACAGTTAAAAGAAAATCATAAGTGTTTTATTAGACAGGAAAGCCTCCACCACCACATCAGAGGCAAATTGATTCCTCCTGGCTACCACAAAGCCACCTGTGCCTCAAAGCATGCGAACAGAGGCCGAAGTTATTGATCAAGATCAGATATTTTCCTCAGTGCAACTAGAGAGTGAATTCTGCAAATAAACTTATTGAAAAAATATCAGTAGAGTTACTTTAATATAAAACAGAGCCTCAAAAGTCAATAAGAGCTCCCACTGAGCTTAATCTTAAATGAAAAACATTAATACAGACAGAACACCTGTAAACTTCTTCATCAAGCCCCTCAAAGGCCGAGAAGCCATTAAGACTGTATAATTATCTTTGGAGATCTTTTATCAGATCTCACCTCCTCATTCTTCTATAAATACTACTAGAGAAGATGAGAAAAATGTTGGTTGTTGAATTTTGAAATATACTTGAGCTTGAAACTCCTACTTGTAAATAGTGTTCACTGGTTCTTGGAGCTCTGTTTGTGATTAGATAAGTTAGGCTGAGAAAGTGTAGATGATTGTTAAGCTAGAGCATTGGACTTAAAGCTGTAACTGGTTTGGAGCATCAATACAAGCTGATTTATGGGATCCTGGTCTATGTCGACGGTGATGTTATTTCTTATTGTAAATTGTTATTTTATTTCTGTTTTCAATGTGTTCATCTTCTCTTATAAAGAATAGCATGCATAGAGTTAGGACCTACTGTATATGAGTACCCTTCTCTGACTGAAAATCTTTATCTACATGTTTTCTTCCAATTCGTGTTATTTAGGAATGGTTTAATTCAGTTCTAAGCATAGGAATGTTGGTGTTCCCTCGTCCTATTGCCTTAGCTAATTGTTGTTCTTAAATTTTATTTTTAGTATATGTTAAGTAGATATGAACTAAGGAAGATATGGTGTGCCCTGGTCCTAGTTTTATCCCCAAAGACTGTCTGAATGTTTCCCTTGGAATGTGTTGAAAGCTGGCTAGTGTTGAAACACTTACCAGATCTTGGGTCATTCTTTGTTATCTTTGTGTTTGTCTTGAAAGTTACCAAGTAGAGCAGAGCTAGGAGAGGATTTGTGGTGAGCCCGACCCGCTAGTTTCTTCTCCAAAAGTTGCCTTCAAGTTTTCCCTTTGTTTTAAAATGTTTTTCTATTGAAAGTGCATCAAAAGCAGACTAGTTTAGAAGTACTTACCTGATCTTAGATTACTTTTGCATATTTCTTAAGTGTATGTCAAAAGCAGGCTAGTTTAGAAGTACTTGCAAGATCTTAGGCTGCTCTTTGTTCTTCATTTGTTTAAATCCCCTTCTTTTTGTAACACTTCATTCCATAAAATCAAACTTTAAAGAGATCCTTAGACATAGATAACTTGCCCCATGGACCACTCTTGCTCCTTGCTATTTCAATTAAACCCTATTATGACTCCATAGCCCTATGGATCTAAACCTGCAATTATCTATCTTTCTGGCCAAAGCTTGTTCTATTTGCTTGCAACTTCTCACCTTTGAAACTCTTTGTATTTAGAACTTTCCACTCAAATAATTTTCATGCTCAACCATCCAAAAACAAACAAAACGCTCGGCTTTCATAACTAGCCTAATATCATTACCCAAGACTTCAAAGAAAAATCCATCTTTGCACTTATTGGAGAGATCCCTCTCCGGATTCAGGAGGGCTAGATCCTAGAATCCCAAAGTGGTTGAAACGATGTTCTCCCTGCAGTCGGACTTTTTCCAATCTTTCTGATTACATGGAACTAATAGGCTCTTTCTACCCAACAATCCCGATCATATGCTATTTCCATGGCCAACAACTCATATAGAGGGAGCTACTTTGCCAAGGCTAATTCTTGTTCTCTTTGTTTTTACAAGGCCTTCTTCAAACCCATGGTTCTTAGTCTCCTCCTAGACTGCCCTTCTTCATCCTCACTTTCCTCATATGTGCCCATGAACTCCTATAGCTTTACCTATTCCCTTTGAGCTTCTTTATAGGCCCTGAATGCTCCTTTCCCATCAATGGCATTTTTGTGTCCCTAGTTGCCTGTTCTCCATCTCAAGGGCATCATTCACACTCTTGGCCCTATTCAGATTTGCTTGGAGGTCTTAAAATAGGGAATTTTTGTTCTGGATGAGCAAGTTTGAGATCCTTGCTTCATTCTCCTCATCACTGTCAATTTGAATGATTTCAAACTCTCTCTCAACCTCATGTTGATCTTCTTCTTCTTCCTTTACCTTTATTTTGCCTTTGTCAAGCTTCTTAGCTGAGGTGAATGGCATGGTCCCTTGCCTTTTAGAGGAAGCAAAAAAAAGCCTTTTTCATATTTTATATGTCAATGGAAGAGGTTTGGTGGTGATCATTTCAGTGTCTTGGTCATGGCTACCATCATTTGTTTCCATGTCTTCTTCTTCATTACCCTGATTATTGCTTACCTCTCTTCCTTCAACATCAGCATCACTTTTAGCCTCTTCATTTCCTTCACTATTTTCATGACTGTCATGATTGTCTTCTTCCTTGTTGTCCTATTCCTCAATGATGCTTGCTTCATTGGTGTCACTGCTGTCTTCAGCCTCTTCATTGATTTCACTATTTTCACCTTCATTTTGGCTGCTCTCTTCATCTTTTCCCTCATATTTTTCATGACTAGGAGCCTCAATGTTTTGACTGTCATTAGGTCTCTTAGTCTCACTTCTGCCCTTAGGATCATCCTATGTTTCTTTTCCACTTGCCTCATATTCATCATTATCCACATCCATATCTTCTGGTTCATTTTTGACCCCTTCTTCATCACTTCTTAATTCATTTCCACTATCAACTTCCTCATTTTCTTCATTGTTATCCTCTACCTCTGTTTCCATGCTTTTTTCTTCTTGTTGGCTTGACTCATCATCACCCTCATCTTAATTTTGGTTTGATTCATTGTCACCCTCACCCTCATGGTCACTTGCTTGTTCACTGCCACTTCCTTCTTGATCTGATGCATCAGGAGAAGGTGAGGAAGGGAGGTTTTCTTGAGGAGAGGATACATGTGAAGATGATGAGTCATGGTTAGTGGGAGGTGATTGAGGAGTGGAGGGAGGAGGATGAGATGATGAGGGTGAATTTGGCTAATGATGAGGTTGTGGGCTTGTGAATATTTCATGAGCAATGAACATCTCCCAAGGTATGCCTTTTTCTCCAACTGATGTAGCACCACCATCTTGATCAAGGAGTGGTGGAACAAACTCTGCATTTTCTGGGAATAAATCCTCCTTCAGACAACAGAAGACATCTTGTCGATACTCTTATACAAGTAATAGGGTGAATGAAGCATTTTAACCCTAGAAAAATGCATGAGTAATATGATATGGTAGGAGTAGATCCTAGAGTATCTCCCCTCACATGTAAAATATTTCATGATGACCTTCATTAAGGGTGCATACCTCTCCAGCAAGTGTGAGAAAGGGAAAGTATTCTTGCAGCCTTCTTTGTACCTAGGCTTGAGGAAAGGTTCATAGCAGCTCTCTTGAACCATTTTTCACCAACATGAGAAAGTCTAGTAGCATGAGCAATGGTATCTAATGAGAGTTCAAAGGTCAGTCCTTCCAAGCTTGATTGTTTTTTATGTAGGTTAAGAATGAATAACCTTGTGAGCTTTGGGTGATTTTGTACTTGTTGGACCCTTTCACAAAACTGGAAACACCCTACATTCTGAAAGCATGTGAGAATCATGAGAGAGGTAGTAATCTCCACATTGTCTTGGGGTTCAAATCTATTAACCTTCCCACCCTTGTGCTTTGGCCTCATAGGAACTTGACCTCCTTCACTTCTCTCACTCTCTTCTTCTCCTGACATGGTGATTAGTGCTACCTTTAAACAACCCTAGGCTTTCTTGTGAAACTTGATAGGATGAATGAAATGGAATAATGGTGAAAGGAAATTTTTTTGCAAGTGAGTGAGATGGAGGTGTGGGTTTATGACTAATTCCCCTTTGAGATTTTATGAAGGTTTAATCGTGAACTTACTATAATTACCCTAATGGACACCTTCCTTGAATTTTCTTGCTTGGAGGTCAAAAGAGAGTATTTGTTATGAGGACTTAGGGTTTCTTGTCACTAGGTTTTAGTCAATTTCCTTAAGCATAAAATCATGAATTTCACTAGAGGAGAAGGAAAATCATGCACCTACCAACTTTAAATTCTTTGCAGACCCTTTTATGCAGCTTGGAGGTGCTCCCTTGTAGTTTTTTGGACAATTTGTAAGTGGGAGAGGCTTTCTGGTCTAGGTGCAGTGCCTAAACATGTTGTCGGGTGTTGGGCCTCTTGGGCATAGTGCCTGCCCATGTGCAGGCCTATTGCACTTCCTGAGTGCAGCGTTGGGCATGTTCAGGGCCTGTCGGGCCTCCTAAGCGTAGCCCCAGGTAACTTTTTGGGCCTGTCGGGCCTCCTCCTAGGCGCAGTGTTGCACGATGCCCTTCTTGTCGGGCAAATTTTGGCTTGCGGGTAGCGCCCACCTGAATGCACAACAAATTCACCTGAACACACAATGTAGTGTATTTTTACACTGCAAAACTCCCCTAAGGACAACGTCGGGTGTTGTAAGCGCAACACCTTCTCTAAAGCATAGCGCCAGGTAACCTTACCCAGATTTTGACTGAAACTCAGAAATTTCTCTTTGAAGCCTCCTTACTCTTTTTTCAAGTGACAAATGAACCAAGTGATAAAAAAAATGACTCTTTAGAGTCTTAGGAAAAAAAATTTGTCCCTTGTAAACCCACTTTCTAATGTTTTTTAGTCTCTTGTCACTTTCACTAATATGTATTTATCTTTTACTGCAAGTGACTTGAAAACTTTTAAGTGGCTCTTTTTCCTTTGGTGGCAACTTGCTTAGCACTGTCAAAACCTCTTTTGCTTGCATTGTGAAGTTGAAATCATGTTTTTACCCCCTTTGAGATTTCTAAGTGTGGGTGACCTAAAGACATGGTTTCTTGCCCTCTCACTGATTTTCTTGAGGCATAATAAATCCATCTTTGACAAATGCCATAGTCTTCACAATCATGTGTGTTGTATCCTCTTTTGGCCACTTCTGATTTGCAGGTGCCATGACATACTGATTTTACCTTTTCTGATGTTCTTGGTTCTTGACACATTCAATTACACAACAGTAGCAACCTTATGATCAGCTTGATTTTTCATCTTAAAACTCAACCATATGCTTTTATTCCTTTGATCATTGAGTGAAAATTACTGAAAATGAAGGCTTGACCTTCCTTATACTGATACTCTTTGAATTCTTTCCCTTTGAGATGGTGAGATAATTTACCTTGGAAAACCATAGAATTCAATTACAACAATTTCCTCAAACCTTCTGTCTGTTGTCATCATGGAGGCCTATCAGCTTCATTTTACCTTATTTGATTATATTTCCAAAACCTTAGGTTTATGGGCTGTCTAAGAAGATTTATTAGTGTTGTCTTCTAAGTTCTCTATAGCCCTTTCAAGTTCATTCATTTATGTTCACTTCACCTCACGTTTTTCCCTTTTCTATCTATGATTTCTCAAAATCTTCAATTCATGCTTGATTGTACTGGTATGCCTCTATCCATGTGATTTGCTGCCTTGGCTCCTTGCTTGGCCCATTGCTGGCCCAATCAACCTTAGGAACCTTGATTTTTGTTGAACATAGGCTGCTTCCTCCTTCTTTTGCTTGTTTATATCTTTGATGAGGATAAGGCCTCTTACTTTACCAATTTTACTGTTGATAGTCACCTTGACACTCCTACAGAAATGTCAAAATGAACAATTTAATTTTGTAGAACTTGAACTTGATAAGGAGGTCTTACTTGGAGGATTTCTGATTTATCTTGGACTAACATGTGTTGACCTTCTTTCACATTTGATTCATCTTCTTGCATAGGAAAAGCAGAGCTCAAAACATCAAGTATAACCCTACAACCTATGAAACCCTAATGACCTAGTGGGCGGCTCTTTTGACTTGGTCTTTGACTGAAAGCTTGTCTTGGGGTCTTGAAGTATAAAAATCAAATTTTTTGAAAAATTGATGTATTGAAGATCCAAAATCGAATGTAATTTATTTATCTAAAGAGCCTACAAATACATTTTTGAGAGCATCAATTCTTGAGACTCCAGGTGGATATTAGAAGTAGCATGTTGATTGGTAATCCTAGATGGCAACTGGAGGGGTTAGGGAAAAGAAAAATAGAATACTAAGGTTATGGGTGGAAAGACATAATAAATATGAGTGGCATGATTCCATGAGGGGTCTTTTGGGAGTGGTAGTCTAACCAGGGAATGGCAGAGTAGTAGAATAGTGAAAAAATTGTTTTAAGGATAATGAAAGCAGTGAGATTTCTAAAACTCACAATATTCATGAATGTTGTTTTTAGAAATCTAGGGCAAGAATTTATTTGTCTAAAAAATGGAAAAAATTATTGATGACTAACATGTACATTTTTTTGGCTTGGTGTGCTTTGCGACAATTTTTTCTTGCTTATTATGTCTTTTCTTACTGTGTAGATGTCTGTCACTCCTTATGTCGGTTTCGTGGATGGTGCCTCCTGCAGTACCTGGAACTTGTCGTCTGTAGCTTGGGTGATTTATGATCCTAACGGTGAGTTAGTAGACCTTCATGCTATTTTTTCTAGGATGAACAACCAAAAATTTCACTGAATAAATTGCAGTCATTGAACTCCTAACTGAAGCTATTGCTCTCAACATTCATGAATTAATTGTGAACCTAGACTCTTAGCTTGTTGTTCTCCAAATAAATGGTCATTATTCTGTTAGAAACCATCAGATTTTAAGGATGTATTTGTGTGTTCGTTTGTTAGAAATGAACTTTTATTATATCACATATCAACATATTCCTAGAAGAATGAATACGTTAACTAATGTAGTAGCCAATATTGTAATAGATAGACATTTGCGGAATTTGTAAAAGCATCATCATCACATTGTAAGATATATATATATATATATATATATATATATATATATATATATATATATATATATATATATATATATATATAGATATATATATATATATATATCCATGTGCATCATAAGTTCAAAAAATATATGTGTTTTTGGTTACATCCCGAGACATCATGTTTCTAAAAAATATGTAGAAATCAAACCTAGGCGTCTAATCTACATGGTTCTCATGATAACACGCCACTACACGTATGACCTGCCTCAGTAATTGGTGGATGTGATTAGACACCCCTTTGGTGTGCCTCTGGTAAGCACGAGGAAAATCTTTGAATCTCACATAATTTGGGATCCCACTAGTGAGTCCCTCCAAGTTGCGCGTGATCTATTCTTCCTTGCTTCCCTCACCTTGAGGGGTCGCTTCAAAATCACGTGGGACCCTCCTTTCTATGGGAGACATCCCTACAGGTCTCTCTGGGCCAACATATGCAATGCATGGATAAATATCAGAACATATATAAAAAAAATAATCATAATACTCATAAAAATAAAAAAATGAGCTTTTACCCAAAGCCTCATCCCAGTCATCTCCTTCCAGGAATGGAAGGCTCGGATAACCCATGAAATCGGTGCTAGTGTATGGCCAGTCCTCTACCACAATGAGATGTTGGTGGAGCCAGCTGAAAAATTATGGCTTCCATGACATATGTTGACCACCTCCTGATTGAGGCATCAACTCCACCCAACGGACCATCTATGGCTCTCATGCTGGTGGTGTAGGTAATATCACCTCCTAGCATTGGAATATCAGCAACCATTCTAGGATGAATGGTATCAAGATGGACCCATATCCAAATTGTTTCAGCTTGCCATTCTTGCACTTCGTTAACTGACACTTCAAGTTTATTGCTACGACTTGTGCCAAATTGTAGATGGTTGGAGCCATGCAATCCATGACAAGTTGAAGCTATGTATTTGAAAATTTATGAGGAGCCTGATATCCAGCGGCCCAAGTTATGGTGTGTAACACTACCCTTAGTTTCAAGTCAGGTACTATCTGAATATCTACTTTGCCACTTTTTTATCCTTTCTTTGCTCCTGGAAAAAATATGTCTATCAACATGCCCATGCTCTCACCAAGGGCTCAAGTACTTGTCAGTATAGGTTTCTCTCCCCTCCATGAAAATCCAATGATGAAATAAATGTCGGAGACTTTTATCTCCAGCTCTTGGTCTTGAATCATAAATCGTTCTTGATCAATGTCCCACACACTAATCAGGTACTGCAATAGTTTCAGCTGAGCTCTTAGACACGGTGTCAGGAAGAATTTCAAGAGCCCACAATTTTGTAGGGAATCCATACATTCATTGTTTCCCATAGCTTGTTCATCTTCCTCCCCGTGCTCTCGTTCTTTCCACTCTATGACCATTTTGGCTACTGATTTCTTTGCAAAACAAAAATTGAGGCTCTTATTAGCCACAAGATCAAAGTTTGAACCATTTGAATCAAACATTTTGGAGATAATTTTGACTTTCTTTGGCTGCGATGTTTGGCACGACTATTTTACAAACAACGAAGTTGATTGGTGCCTACCCATTTAAATTTTGCGGGGTTGGGCGCAACTTCGTGCCTGGAACCCACGCCAACCGCCGCAACCAACCTATGACAAAGATTCCCCCAAAATGCATCAAAACATAAATGCAGTAAATCAAAAATGTCTTAAAATGCAGGAGAAGATGAGAGCTCATACCTGGAGAAAACAGATTCACAAATGACCTCCTGGATTTCCTGTTGTCAGCTCCAAAAGTTAACAGTAAAAAATGGTAAAATTCTCACAAGAAGGTGAAAAGGTGAAAATTAATTTTTTTTTACTATTTGAATCATTATATAACCTTTTCTAAACCCTAATTAGGTTTTTTGACATATTTTTTATTATTTTATTATTTTATCTCGAAAAATGGGTTTTACATTTGTTTTTTTTGCAGCAGCAGGTACTAAATGATGACGATGATGAAACCATGAATTATGTTTTATTACTTTTTCGGACTCAGTAAAAACACGAAAAATTCACCCCCTAGAGTCATCTTTCAACTCTTTCTGACTCTAAAAAATTGAAAATATTGCCGAGACTCTTGTCATTTTGAACTAGTTAAAGGTTGTGAAATGTCATCTGACCAGTATACGTTTACCCCTTTTTTGGGTTGGGATGGATTATTTATGAAAAAGGAATACTTAGTCGAACATGGCTAGGAGGTTCTCCCAGATATTGTTTTCTACCTTTTTGGATTTGTGGGACTATATACGAAAAGGGACCTACTATAATTTTCTTTTCTGCTTCTTTTCAAACTCTCTAAACATGAAAATATGTTAAGTTATTCCTTTTCTAGACTCGTTAAGACTTAATGACATCAGAAATAATCACCATGATGTTACCAAGTTCCTCCTTCCTAGGGCACTTAAAATGTACTAGGAAGGATTTTTCCGAAGGCCAAACTTACATGACAAGAATATGCTATCCCCTTCAAGCTTGTTTCCAAAATATTTGGGGTACTCGCCAAAATGGTGGGGAAAAATGGAACCAGTTCTCAGTCGTGTCAGCAGTATGTCACTCTTGAACATGACACTTGTCTACAGTTCATGTCGGGTTGGGGACATCCCACATTCATCATTTTTACTCCATGTGTTTGGGTTATCCATTTTGAAATCTCATTTTATCTTTGCCTAATCACCATGACCTCAGATCCCTTGATGTCAAATACTGCCAAATTTCAGATTCGTGTCACCAATATGTTAAAGAGAAGTTCCTTCTACAGTTTTCAAACCCTAATCCTCTGTTCAGTCCTGATTCATTATCATCTTATTCCTCTGTCTCATGTCAATGATGTGGGAAACATTATGGCCCTCCTTTGACTAGTCACTTCCTGTCGACTTCAACTCATTATCCAAGAAGTTGATCTAGTAAATCCCTTCTAGTACCTTAGAGATTGCATGCCTCAATGGAAAGTTCTTCACATTTGATGATGGGTTCTCATCATTGGCCTTCGATCGAGTGATTTCATGGATGTTCAAATCCATATCATTGTTCACATTACATGGATTGTAGTAGCTATACCTTGAGAACCATTGTCATTATTCGTGGTTTGTCTCACACTTGTTAACAAATTTCATCATTGGCCAGTAATCAGGTGATTTTCTTGCATGTTAAACCTCATTTCATTCATTCACATGCCTGAATTTGTACTTTTTCGGGTTGAGACAGAGCACAAGACCCTAGGTTTTGTCTGATAAAATATAGGCTATGACCATACCAATGATGAATATTCTGCTTTGATGGATGCGACCATACTTGAGACTATCTAACGATCCTTCTTAATGGATGGCTGCGTCCATACCTCAGATAGTGTTATATGTGCTCTATTATGGATGGTTGTGCCCATACCACATATTCATGTATTAGAGATATCAGTTGTACTTTCTCTTGCAGGTTTCTCCGATGACGGCGTTTTGGTTTGGGCATCGTCTCATAAAGCATATCAGCCCTCCCTCTCTCTCCGACTTCATGCTTTAGGGGGAATTTGTTACACATTTTTTTTTCACTGTCCTTGAAATCCCCATCCTGCACATTGGAGGACCATTTCAGTGACCCATGTGTACTGTCATACATTTCCATAAATGTCATTGCATCCCTTGGCATGTCAAGAATATAATCTCTGTTGATCATTACTCAAGAAAACCTTCATAAACCTATTTTTTTGGGTCGACGCTGGTAGACAGTTGTGGTATTGTGCCCATGAAGAAATTAACACCAAGCCTCATGCCCTTTGGCTCTCTGTATCAAAAGCACATCTGCACCGAGCTGCTTTTGGAATTTTTTTAAAAATAGAAACAAAGCTTCCATGCTATAAAAAATTTGTGAGCAGAGTCATGATGGTTTTTTCGACTAGATCAAGTTGATTTTCTCCCTTTGGCCCATTAGTTCCTACAAATGTGCAACTCCCCAAAGGGATAGACCTCTCCTCCACCTTATTTGGATCCCAAAATTCCTCCTCCTCTCATATAAATTCTTCCTCCTCACATTTATTCAACTAGCTGAACAATCATTAGATATAGCTGGTGTGTTGAATAAAGTAGAGAAAATCCATTGTTGAGAGAGATTTTAAGCCCATTGCCTCATTGAGTCGAATTCCAAACAAATACTTGAAATGTGCCTGACTAAACCCGTCGAAGGATATCTGCAACATCAAGGCATAAGTTTGTAAACTTATTTTTCATATATCAATAATACGTGATTGGTTTCTGGTTCCAACATTGTTCCCATTTATATTCAAAATGTTTAGCTCTCCTTGACTAGTTGAATAGATATAGATGAATGTATATGCTTGTATTTTTTCATCATTTGTTTGATCTTTTGTGTAGGTGCATGAACATCATCACCAACAAGGTGCGAGGCGTGAGGACAAAGATCGAAGGATCATTGTTGCGTGCCACGACAAAAGCATTGGACTGAGGTAGGATATATGTTCTAGTCCAAATTTCATTTATAATCTAGGAATTTATGAATTTATTGTGTTCCCTTATTGCTAGAGCCACCCTAGGGCTAGAGGGATAGCCTCTGTCTGCAGAGGGGATTTTCCTGCTCAACAATAGGTCCTACAGAAAACAAAAAACTCAAACATGAATGTGTCAATGGCCTCAGAGGTTAGGACATGGAAGTGTGGAAGGGAAACAAGGCTTATATTCTTCATTATAACTTCCCCATTATTTTCTTAGATAGAAAATAACTCATTTTGTCTTTTTTCAACCATGGTTTGGGTAGGGGAGATGGCCTCTTTGTTACACAACAATTTGTCACCGTCCCCTCCATTCCCCATCCCGCACATTGGAGGGCTCATTCCAGGACCTATGAGCAGAGACAAGACTTGAAAGTGCTTTCATTGCATCCCTTTGAAGATGAGATTTCATTTCCCGAAACCCTGAAGACATCTCCCTACAAAAAAACCCTAAAAATAGCTCTTTTTCCATTGGCGCGGTTCCACAGTTCAGCCCTCGCGCCAAGGGGGAAAATCCTCCAAAGAGGGCGTGCCAATTGGCGCTCTGTCATAGAGCCGCACCCGCGCCAACCATATTAAGAGGTGTTTTTTAAAAATAAATGGCGGAAGTTTCGTCCTAACAAATTCCTGGACTGATATCTATCTTGAGTTGGGAGGTTTGGCTACGGATTTCCATAGAGAGGAAGTGGTTTGCCACCTCTCATGGAATCTTCCTTGATGATAGGGCCAATCCCATAATTATAGGGATCCCAACTCCCCTTCCTCCATCTATAAAAGCTTGCCCATCTCCTTTGCAAGCTAGTTCCCAAGAGCTTTCACATCCTTATGCTGCAAGAGCCTTCTTGATTCCCTTAAGGCCAAATCCAAGCAAGGAGACTATTGCCAAGTATCCCGAGAGAGAGGCTTGTCCCATCCTTGACAGGCTTTATTGAGACATGTTTTGCTGACGACCCGCCAAAGGAGAGTGCTGCGTCGAAGCTATGGTTGTATTCTTCTTTTGACTCATTAATGATAAGCGACTATTGGTTATGGTTCCACTCTTGTTCTTGATTATGTTCATGAGTTATGTCCTCTTCGACTGACATATAGTTGTATATACTGGATTTTATGCTCGCGTTTGTGTTGTTTCTTGCATGTGCAGGTGTCCGATCACGGAGATCGTGAGGATTGTGATCTGCCAGGGCAAAGGAATGGGAGCACCACCTCTTCTACAAATGACAACGTCGGATTCCAGGTAAGCCTTCATCGCAAGTCAGTTTATTTGCAATTAGGAACCTGCATTGTAGCGTGTTTGATTGTTGCTAGACCCGATCTGGGCTAGTAGGGATCGCCTCTGTCCGTGGAAGGAATTAACCTCTTCAACAATTTGGCGACTCCACTGGGGAATCAGCTTGTTGTTTGATTTGTAAGCTATAGACGGAGCCTGAAGTACAGCCAGATAGCCTTCGAAACGTTTTTGCTCTGCATTAGCGAAGTAGATCAACGCTGCTTCAGTCAATCTCCGGTTTAGTTTACGGACTGAACAACTTGGAGTATTGTCTTCTCTTTTCGGTCAATTTCTTGGCCTTGCTTGCTTGGTCAGCTCTTTGGACTGGTTTTTTCTGTTTTTTTGGCTTTGTTTTAGCCTTGTCATCACTTTTCTGTGTCTGAGATTGCTTGTTTTTCATTTTCCCATAGTAAACTCGGCTGGCGCGCTTTTCAGTGTGACAGTCGCGCCCATTGGCGCAGGTTGCTTGTGTATCACCCGCGCCATTGCCTTTCTGGCACTAATTTCAAGCTCACAGTCGCGCCAATCCTGTGAGCTATTAGGGTTTGCTGTGTTTCATGCTTTCTGGGACTGACTTGTGATTTTGATCTTGTTTTTTCGGCTGTTTGAGTGCACTGGAGTCTAGTTTGACTGATTGTAACCTCCATCCTTTGGTTGTTTGCCTATTTCTTTCGATTTTGCATTCGAGCCCTAGGGCATCTAGGTGCTTTTGTGAGTCGAGCCTCCCTTGGGAGTTTTTGGTTTTCGTTCGTTCAGTGGACTTTGGGATTGCTTCCTTGCATTCGTTTGACATTTGTCTATCATTTTATTGCACTTTTTGAGTGACTGATTTCGTTTTCATTCGAATTTCGCTTTGCTTCATTTTGGGCCTAGATTACACGGCTCATTAGTGTCTTTGGGACTTTTCTTGGTTTTGAGAGACTTTTGGTCAATTTGAGATCTGATTGTTTGTGCCATTGAGTGAAATCTGCTTGTTTTTGCTCTCTTGTTATCATTTCTCGAATTTCTTCTCATTTGTTTTCGGTTTGTTTAGTGCATCTAGCTCTCAAACATTGAAAATATAAAAAATATCTTTTGCTTTTGATTGATTAGTGCAAATTAAAATATTTTCGGTGTTATTAGTAATTAGTGACTTTGAAAGAAAAGTTTTTAGTTTCATTAGCTGCATTAGAGATATCACTGATTGTCTTTTGATCATTTTTTTTGTGTAAAAAGCTCTTAACTCTTCTGTAGCCATCTTTCATCGAACAAAATGATATACTGTGGCATGTAGTTTTTCATTTAGGAGATTTTTGAGACATCACATTCGTTAGGGCCTGAAAAATGAAACGTAATTGAAGATAAACTTTAAAATTTACTCAATTTACACTAAGGCAGCATTGAAATCTAACGAAACACATTTAGAGGTCTAGGCTAGAGACGTGTTCCGGCGTCTTAAAACCTAGTAGCTGTCGTTCGCCTCTTGGCTTTAGACATCACTAGTACGGACTTGTGCTCCCCGTACCGTCGCGTATATAAAGGGAGACCCCACTAGGTTTCTATCCTTTATCCATAGGAAGCCGAGTCTGCCGCCCTATACCCGTGATACACCAGACACAGCATTCGGGGAGATTGCCTACACGTACGTTAAGTCCTTGGTTGATTTCTCTTTCATTTTGAAACCAAGGTGTATATTGCAGTTCACGGTTATTTGGTACACCCTTTGCCTAGTATTCCTGAGTAGTCATTTGATCTTTTCTGACTCTTTAAATTTGAAAGGATCACCAAGCGCTTGTCTTTTCACGCTTGCTTCAAAACTGAAAGAGATAGAGTCACCTTTTATCCGTTTCTCGAATCTTAAAACATGAAATGGTGAAGTTTCCTATTTTTCAATGTGGTAAAAAATTAATCACCCGCGATCACACGCCCTGTTAGAATTTGCTTGTTGGTCGTTTGATTGTGTGCCTTGGTTTTTAGCCCGTGTGCGGTTTTGAGTTGTTGATGGCAACTTTTCCAGAGTTCACCAACCAAGGAATCCCCTTCGATGGGAATCCTAGTCATTTTTCTCCTTTTGGAAATGTTGGTGCTCCTTATATGGCAACGTTGTCCCTTCCTGGGTTAACTGTTGGGTTGCATGTTTGGTTGTTCTCAACCTCTGTGGTCCCGAATGTCTCAGCTACTAGTCAATCAGTTCCTCCACCTGAACAACATCATGTTGATTCCAAGGTGGACCTCTCCCCTTCTTCGCCTGTTTCTGCGTCCTCCTCTTCTACTTCGCCTGGTGAAAGTCTGGATTCAAGTAACCAGGTGGCTAAGAAAAAGAAGAAGAAGAAAAAGAAGAAGAAGTTTGATAAGGGAGAGGCTAGCTCTACGGCTATTGCACCTAAGAAGCCTTCCGTCGATAAACCTCCCAACCCTCCGCAGAAAGTAAAGTTCCCTTGCATGTTGTGCATGGGAGACCATCTTCTTCAAGACTGCCCTGGTATTCCCAAGGTGCTCGAAGTATGGTCCAACGGTCGTCCGCCATTGCCTTTGGCTTTTCGGAGTCAGGTTGGGGGCATGTCTTCAACTGGTGCTGGTAAGGCTCCTAAGAAGCAGGGTAAGATTACCAATCCCTATAAGTTGTGTGAATGGCACCATGCCATTCACCCTTGTCCGTATATGGATGAAGCCAAGCGAGTTTTGGACAACTCAGCTATTTCTACACCATGCCTCCCGGTTGGTTATAAGAAGTTGTCTTTGAGTCCTCCACCAGATGATCCTACGATTGGTCAAGAGTCATCCTTGGTCGATCCCGCTCTCTCAGAAATTCAAATTTAGGAATCCATCCCCGACCAACCATTGGTCGTGGGATCGGTTGAGCTGGCCCCTTCTGCGGTGCACCAGGTCTTTTCCGTGGAGAGTGGATCTCACACCCCTCAAAGTTCTTCTTCTTGTTTCTTCAGATTCCTTAGACTAAGAGAAAGATTCTTCATCTCACACCTCAAGAAGTCGCTTTCCTCCGCCTCCCATGATGGAGGTCCTAGAGGATACTACTCCCGCCCGAGATGGAGGTCATGGAGATGCTTCTTCTTCTTCCTTGCATCTGTGGGAAGACCATCTCGATTCGATGGTAGCCCTCCGAGTAGTTTGGTCACTTCCTTTGATTGGAATTGATTTGTAGGATACCGCCTTCCTTCTTATGTGCTCTTCGAGATCACGGTATATCGAGATCATAGTACATGATTTTGGTCTCGTCGTAACCCGCACCATGTATGAAGGCGCGTCTATTAGTATTTTATCCTCAACTACCGGCAAGCTTTCGGTTCGCCGTCGCTTGCGCCCGTTACGCAGAATCACATATGAATGTAACAGAACGAGTCAACCGTTAGGGATCCTTCCAAGGTTACCTGTTACTTTGGGAGGTAAAACCGTCCATATGGACGTGATGGTTTTTCCAGGTGCCTTGGATTTCAATCTACTCTTGGGGCGCGATTACACCTATGCCATGGGGGCGCTTGTCTCCTCCCTTTTTCGTGTGGTCTGTTTTCCACATGAAGGATAGATCGTGACCATTGATCAGCTTTCGTTCTTTGGTCCTGATGCGGTAGCTGGCTCGCCATCATCCCTTCCCCGGTTTTTATCCACCCGTTGTATCTCGCCCACCGCAGGTCAACTATGTGGCGTTCACTCCCGTGCCCGTACTCAAAGGATCGTGTCGTCGTACATTGCAGGCCGGGGGCATTAGTCCGTACTTCCAAGATGTTTTCCTTCCATCTAGAGTGGAACCTGGAAGCGATGACTTCTTGTTCATTATGATGAGGCCTGGCCGAGTACGCCTCGTTTCCTCGTGTCAAGCTCCTTAAAAAATGAAACAAGGTTGTCGGAGCAGAGTTCCTTGTCTTGTGTCAAGCTCCTTAAAAAATGAAACAAGCTTGTCGGAGCAGAGTTCCTTGTCTTGTGTCAAGCTCCTTAAAAAATGAAACAAGGTTGTCGGAGCAGAGTTCCTTGTCTTGTGTCAAGCTCCTTAAAAAATGAAATAAGGTTGTCGGAGCAGAGTTCCTTGTCTTGTGTCAAGCTCCTTAAAAAATGAAACAAGGTTGTCGGAGCAGAGTTCCTTGTCTTGTGTCAAGCTCCTTAAAAAATAAAACAAAGGTGTCCGAGGATAGTTCTTTTAATGTGTCAACCTCGTTAAAACAATGAAACACGTTCCCGTTCAATTCGAGTCTTTGATAAGATCTCGTAAAATCCCAGTCGAGTATTTCTCTTGATCTCGTAACTTGAACCTTCACTCCATCTACCTTTCATATGGACTGAAGCTTGGGGGGCATGTACCTCGAATTGAGTCACCATGCTGGGGGCATGCTTACTTTTTCAAGCATAGTTTGTTTCCATTTCAAGCTTGTGTAAAAATGAAATCGGTTTCAAGCATAGTTTATCTTTGTTTCAAGCTTGTGTAAAAATGAAACCATTCCCATTTTACCTCTTGTGATTGTCATTTTATCAGCCTGTTTTTGCCAGATGAGCCTTGGTTTTCTCACTCCATCGTCACTATCTGCTTGGCCGATCATATGCCTTCACTTGGTTTTTTTACCCGTTCCTGAGGAACCGCTGCGATGAGTGGTCTTGTTAGCCAGCCTCTTGACCTTTATCTTGTTTTGAGAAGTTCCACCATTACCGGAACCAGTTGCTACCCTTTATACCACTCGTTCCTCCAGGAGGAGTCATCTTTCAGCTCTTTTCTGACTCTCTAAACATGAAAAGATTGCCGAGGCCCTTGTCATTTCGATCTCGTTAAAATGGACACGAATCGACATTCACCCAGTATAAGTTTAACCCTTTTTCGGGCTGGGCTGGATCGATTACGAAAAAGGAATACCCTAGCCTATCGCGACTAGGAGGTTTTCCCGGATATTGTTTTCTACCTTTTCGGATCTGGGGAACTATTTACGAAAAGGGACCTGTGGAGTTTTCTTTTCCGCTGCCTTTTCAAACTCTCTAAACATGAAAAGACGCCGAGTTCTTCCTTTGTCAGACTCGTTAAACCCTGATGACATTGGATTCCGTCGAAATGACGTTCTCCAAGTTTCTCCTTCCTAGGACTCGTTAAATGCACTAGGATGGATTCGCCCGAAGGGCGGACTTATATCACAAGCATATGCTATCCCCTTCAAGCTTGTTATCAAAAATAATTTGGGTACTCGCCAGAAATGGTAATTTCTTGAAGAGGTTAATCCTCTCGCGGGACAACGTAGAGGGTGATCCCTACTAGCCCACATCGGGTCTAGCAATAATCAAACACGCTACAGTGCAGGTTCCTAATTGCAAATAAACCGACTTGCGAGGAAGGCTTACCTGGAATCCAGCGTTGTCGTTTGTAGAAGAGGTGGTGCTCCCGTTCCTTTGCCTTGGCAGATCACAATCCTCACGATCTCTGTGATCGGACACCTGCACATGCAAGAAACAACACAAACGCAAGCATAAAATCCAGTATATACAACTATATGTCAGTCGAAGAGGACATAACTCATGAACATAATCAAGAACAAGAGTGGAACCATAACCAATATTCACTTATCATTAATGAGTCAAAAGAAGAATACAACCATAGCTTCGACGCGGCACTCTCCTTTGGCGGGTTGTCAGCAAAACATGTCTCAATAAAGCCTGTCAAGGATGGGACAAGCCTCTCTCTCCGGATACTTGACAATAGTCTCCTTGCTTGGATTTGGCCTTAAGGGAATCAAGAAGGCTCTTGCAGCATAAGGATGTGAAAGCTCTTGGGAACTCGGAGATTAGCTTGCACTAGAGATGGGCAAGATTTTATAGATGGAGGAAGGGGAGTTGGGATCCCTATAATCGTGGGATTGGCCCTATCATCAAGGAAGCTTCCATGAGAGGTGGCAAACCACTTCCTCTCTATGGAAATCCGTAGCCAAACCTCCCAACTCAAGATAGATATCAGTCCAGGAATCTGTTAGGACGAAACTTCCACCATTTATTTTTAAAAAACACCTTTTAATATGGTTGGCACGGGTGCGGCTCTATGACAGAGCGCCCCGGTGCTTGCCTCTTTGTTTGGTTGCCCCTTAGCGCGAGGCTGAAATATGGAACCATGCCTTGATGGAAAAATTTATTTTTAGGGTTTTTTGTAGGGAGATGTCTTTAGGAGTAATGAAAGCTCATCTTTAGAGGGATGCGTGGAAATTATTTTTCAATTCAGCTCTGCTCACGGGTCACAAAATGAGCCCTCAGTAATGCCAAAGAGATGGGGAATAGCGAGGACGGTGACAGTGTGTGTGTAACACTCTTCCTCCCCTTCGAGTTCCTAAAAAAATTCAAGTTTCTCACCTAGAGGGTTTTCTAACTCCTTTGTAATTAGATAGGGAATTTCATAGTCACCAAAGAAGAATAATGTTTGGCCACTTGAAGGGGTGGGGGTGTTTGGTAGGAATTTCCCTTGACTATCCCTACTACCATGAGGCATGAAATAACTTGCTCTGTTTTTTGAATTTTTCTCTTTTTTGAAGATTTTCGATCAACAGTACTAATGCAAAAACTAAAAGAAAAAAAAAACTTCTAAGTAGAAACAATACCTACTTGGACCCCTCCATGAAAATGACGCCATAAAGTGATGATACTTGGTATTGCATCAAGGATGTTGCAAATCCAAAGACTCTCAACTTAAATTATCAACTCGAGGTTCATAAAAACTTAGAGGTGGCAATGATATATGCACAGTATGTCAAGCTCTACTCATGTCACCCTCATTCATTGAATTAGATCAAGGTATGCAAATACCATTCCTTCATTTAACTACAAAGATAATTTGTATGAAAATACAAAATCCTACCCTAATTCCAAGGAAGTGAACACTATCCTAATTGCATAAATTAAAGTTCCATTCATTAGATGCAAAGACTAACTGTAACTACATGAAGGAAAAAAACTATGCTAATTAAAAAAATGAATCATGCTACTCTACTTGCAGAATGAAAATCATTACTCTTTTTGAAAATTGCTTTGAAACAAGAAATTTGACCTACAACACATGACTAGAAAATACAAGTGTAACTTTAAAGACTAAATATAATCTATTTGAATTGAATTTTTTCCCTTTATATCACTGAGTGTAAGATATTTTTAGCTTTATTAGGTACTTATTGCATAAAATAATACTCATTATGATTCAAATGTAGAAATTTTCCTCCTAATTCTAATTGTTGTCTTATATTTGCAGTGAAGGAAGGATGGGTCTAGAGTGGTCCTTGGGTCTCCCAAATCACGCATTCCAAGCCTGAAGGTCATTATTCAATCTCAAAGTTCAAAAATAAAGATCTTAGAGTGAATCTGGCCAATTTTAGGCAGTGCTACATGACTGCTACATGATCCATTTTTTGATATAGGATTTCCCTGTTTTGCTACAAGATTGGGTCTTGGAGAATCTTGAGGGTACAATATGTGTTCTAAAGGTGGAGGAAGGGTGTATGCAGACGTATGAAGGATTTGTGAGGATTTGTTTCCAAGCTTAGCACCCTTCAGAGACCCATCTTGCACAAAAATACATGCTCATGGTGTCCTTCAATGACATTGGAAATATGAACTCGGTGGAAAATTTTGAGATAAATATAAGGTGTCCAGGAGGAGGATGGTAATGAAAAAGTGGATGTAGGGTGAATGTTCCAATCCCTACAAGTCATTTGTAGTACCTATATATTAACAATTAACCTCTTTTACTCTTGTAAAGAACATATCTCTAGTGATCAAACTACAACAAAATAAATCAAGGTGGAAAGGATGAGTTGAATTTTATTTCATCAAGAACTATTCTATCCTACAACATCCATCTAATCCATTTGCAAAGACACGATATTAAATTCTAAGGTGCAAAAACAAAGTATGCAAGAGAACTAAAAACCAAAGCCTAGAAACTTCGAAAGAAACACAAACCTTTTATTTTTGGCTTGTTGTTGTAGACTATCACACTTCCCACAAGAGAGGTGGTGATCAAGTCTGCAACCACAATTTTTTCTATCTAAATTTTTCCTAAAGAAGGAAATAAATAAAAAAACTTAAGTGAGGACCAAAAAAAATACATGAGAGGGACTAAAGCCTCTAGATTGGGTTTCAAACCTCCAAAGTTAACTTAGATGTAGAACAAAAATAAACCTTTCATCAACATAAAATAGAATTATGTTACATAATATCAAAATGGAAATAGCAATATCAAGTGCTTGGCCTTCAATAGCTCTTTCTAGCTCCAAAAGTTAGAATCCTAATGAGCCCTTAGGGTCCCTGTTTATTTATAAAAAAGGTGAATGAGGGGTAGCTCCCTTGAGAGGAAGATTTCTTCCCTCCAAAATATCGAAAATAGTGAACCTAGTTCTCTTATATTCTCTCATGAACTTGATTTCATTGGTTGGCAATGAATCTCGAGTTGTAGGTGAGTGCACATGAGTGATTCTAGGGATCAATTAGAGTCAAAGGAGAGTAACTGCAGGGGACAAGTCTCCTACACTCCCTCTATCTATCTCCAATTTGCCTCCGCATCATACATATACCCAAAAATTCTCTCTTTCCTGTACATAAACCACATTAGGCCACGAAGTATGAAAAACACCCTTTAGTCTTCCTACTAAGCACATTATAGCCAAAAATGTAAATTGATGTGGAGAAAGAAAGAATTTATGGGATGGATGATAGTAATAGGGGCCTCAAAATATACCTATTAATGGGACCCATCAATTTAGAGAGTGAATATATTTTCAATGTGGGTCTATATCACCCAAAGGAATGTAAATATTCCATTAATTTAGTTTTATTTAGGTTTAAAAATAATATGTATATAGTCTAGAAAAACAAAAAATCAATAACATAAAAATATATTAATATCAATTATTACCTATTATTATCGGAAATATTTAATTAATATATATATATATATATATATATATATATATATATATATAGATTAATGCTTATTTCATATAATAATAATAATTGTCATTGCTCATACGTGGCGAGGTTTCTGTCCAATAAATTCCAACCCAGTTGTCCCTATGAGGATTGATTTCGACATTTTTTATTATTACTCTAGGTAAATATCATTCACGATGTAGTAAGTAAATAATTATATTTATAAGTAGATAGCATGCATACTCACTCCTATGCATTGGGGAACTCACAATCTGTAATATCCCAAAATGGGGAAGAAACAATATATAAACACAAACTGGAAATAGCAGTGTAAATCAACTCATTGACATTGGAGACCAATATGGAGACATATCATCATGTATTATATCATAAAATCAATACATAATAGTGAGGCTTGAATCATATACAATGAGGAAACAAGCCTCCCATAAGCAATCATTTCTAAATCTGAACTGCTGGTACAATACAAAATGTCGGAAGACTGCTACAGTGTAGTTAAAAACACACTACTATAGAAAAATAATGTACAAAATATGTAGGGCTTATATATGCCTCAAAAAATATGCCCAATACAAATCTAGGCTTAATGCAAACTCCCACAAAGAACCTGAAAAGGGTTTTCAAAAATACACTCTATACAAGATGGGATCTAAAAGCCCAATGGATGAAGATTCACTGCAAACTGAAGAACATGAGTGTAGGAGGATGAAATATAACATATCTAATGTAGATCCCCTCAAAAGTCTCTTCCCATGAAAGGTTGAACCCTTAAATCACAAGAAAACACTTCAAAGGAGCCACAAGATCCCTCACTGAAGTTGTCCTCCAAAATAACGCAATTCCTAGCTGGAACGTTGCTGGAAATGATGGGAAATAGTTGGTCTGATGCCAAAGATTTGAAATATTCCCAAGATCTCTCAAAATGGATCTCCCAAGGGAATTAAACCTTCCTCCTATGAGAAAATAGCTCAGAAAGTGGGTTTCTAACCCCTCCACTGCAATACCCCGCAACATAACACAATAACCTGCAGAAACTTCACTGGTGAAGAAAGTTGTAGCTTGGCCTGAAAACTAGAATGTGGAAATGAATAAAATACTCTTCTAAGAGGCCCCTCAAGGAAAGAGGTGGGATTCCCGCTCGGGAACACCCGGTGCTAAATAACACAAAAACCCTACTAAACATCAAGAGGAAGCAAAAGTCTAAGTAGACCAAATCAATAATCTAAAACATAACACGTCTTGCTATGGCTGCCTTGCCCTCCTTTTATACAAATGTAAGCCCTCCAATCTTGGGTCCCACTCATTAGGGTTTCCTCCACCAAGGGATCTTCCTCCCACTATCACTGTGTTGTATCCATAGATGATCTCCACCTTCTTTTCTAGCATTGTTGACTTGGTCAAACTTGACCTTGTCCACATGAAAATGCCCTTTTCCACACATGAGGGTGTGAAATACAGCTCCTATGATGATCCATTTTCACATTATGAGGGATTTTATTCATATTTTTATTATGCATGGGCCTCACCCATTTATTCAACTGCTAGGTGATCAAAACAAAAATCAATATTCCAATTAGCTGCATGCTAATTTTTGAATATTACAGTCCTCCCCTCCCAAATGTTGATTGTCCTCAAGCAACTGCAAGGATAGAACTGAAGAACCTCCTCTTCTCCCCCTGTAGCATCCTCATATGATAAAATACTCCAAGGATCAAGATGTTGTCTCATCAATACATCTCCAAGTTTCCCCTCCCAAGTATGCAAGCTAGATTTTGGTATGCATCCCAAATAGCTATCATCATGTAAAACATCCATGGAGGAAACAATGGTTGTCTAAAGGCTTTCCTGAGGCATGAGGTCTAATGTAGATTGGGATCTACCATCCCCATATGAATCTCCTATCCCCAAGCTATATTTCATGCAAAATTAGTTACCTCCCAACATAGCAACTCCTGAAAATCCTCCTCCACCTTTGGCTCTTGCAATGTAGGTGGGCTGAAAATATGATCATGGTAGAAAAAATATCCTACCCCATGCTATCCTCCTCTCCACTTATGATAAGTGTAGAGTATCTGCTGATCTTGGGCTGCAATAATGTTGCCCTCAAGTGGCAAGATGAAGACTAGTTCTCCAAAGATCTTTTCTCCAACGTTATGAATCATGTTGGCCCAAACTATCCCATATGTGATGGATAGGAAATCACCACCATATGGCATCCAATAAATCCCATGGACCACCTCATAAAAAATAAAGTGTTTTAATGTAGTGGCCATATCATCTCCCATGCTCCCCTTGGAGCATGTAATGCAAAAAGTGTGGGGAACCTCTTCCCTAAAGGACACATCGAGCCAATGTGTCTCTCCCCTAATCATACTCCCAATAAAATTAAGAAAAACATCAGCAAATGGAATCATGATTAGCATCATGATAGCTACCATATGTCATAAGGAAGAAGGACAATGGTCCCTCAAATGTAACCAGTGCAATTTGACTCTCAACTGCCATAGAGAATGACATAATGTGTGGCTTCTCAACCACTTGCTTGCTTCCCCAATATCCTCACAAGTTTGGATAAATTGTATGATGTATGGTGCAAAATGAGCATGTTCTCCATAAGATATCTCCTCCCCAAGTCTTCCTAGGGAGTGGTTATCAATACTGCTCATGGCCTCAAGTAGACCATGAGGTCTAGAAGGAATAATGCTCCTCCTTTGAGCAAAGTCTTGCACATATATGGTTAAGGAATGGACATATTTATACAAATAATTATGCAACCAAACAGTATCCTTACCATATGTTTTTCTCATGCAAATGGAGTGGCTCATAGATGAATCCCCTCTCATTCTCAAAGAGAAAAGAGGTGGTTGTGTTAAATCTTCCAAAGATTTGGGTATCTCACTACAAGGAAAAGATCCTCTAGCGGATGTTTTTGAGGAACTCCATAGAAAATTACCCCATACATCCGTTTCTAGCAGAGGTTACTAGAGGAGGTTGGCGGGTGGAGGGTTTTGTGGATGGTTTCCTCTCAGTGCTCTTATCGTTACACGTCACCCCGGTGCACTCGAACCGAGAAAGCACCAGTGCGGACAAAAACATTGGCAAACCGGACACAGTGCACTCCATACACACTCACCCGGTGCGCCTTATTATTATATAGCACTGGTGCATCAAAGATATTCCATGTTGGTGCATTATAAAACACCACGCCAAAACCGAAACCACTCGGTGCGGTAGAAAGAAACCACACCGGTCCATCATAATACATTGCACCAAAACACAAACCGACCGGTGCATTTGTAAGAAATAGAACCGGTGTGCTTATAAACAAAATGCACCGGTAAAGGGTTATATTAAAAAAAAAATTACGGCAAAATAACCCAGATTTTTTCAGTTTTCCAGTGCTTCTGAGCTCTCAATTACCGGTGCACGCCATACCATAGAACGCACCAGTGCGCACGAGACATTGGCACACCGGATAGCTTGCGTGACGTACACACACATCTGGGGCCTCCTATTACTGTAACGCACTGATGCTTCACCACTCTTCCACGCCGATGCATCATAAAACACCACGCCAAAACAGAAACGCACCGATACGTTCTTATCCAAGAGCACCAGTGCGTTGATAAACCGCACACATTGGAATAACGTTACATAAAAAAAAAATTAAGGCCAAAAAACTGGTGCTTTACGACTATTCTGCACTAGTGCATTACGGATTTTCCGCCCTAGTGCATCATCAAAATTTCACGCCGAAACTAAAACATCTTGGTGTGGTGTTAGGGAACCACCCCGGTGCATTATAAACAACGTGCCAAATTTGACACAGCCCAGTGCGGTTGTAGGTAAGCATACCAGTGCACTTATAAAACCCCACGCACTGGAACAAGGTTAAATAAAAAAAAATTACGGCCAAAAAAAATCATTTTTCACTTTCCTCAATGCTCGAGAGCTCTCAAGCACCAATGCCATTTCCCCTTGTCTAAGCCGCCTTGACATCGGGCTCTCATTGCACCCATTTCATGCACTGCTGCTATGCATTGGCTACCAATCTCCAGATTGCATTTTGAAAATTTTACAGCCAATTTGCCTCCTCGACGGCGAAATGTACAGGTATTTTTCTAGTTTTTCCATAATTAAGCCTTTTAGCGGATTAGAAATTGAAATAACCTTAAAAATAACCATTAAAAAAAAGAAAAAAAAAACTGTCGCGTGGTGCGCCGGATCTGTTCGGTTCGCACCAGATAGCAGTGCTACCTATAAAATTTACAGGCCGCATCACCATCGGTGCTAATGTATCCACACCGTTTCTGGGGCAGTACCAAAAGGCGCCCCAAAAAATTTTAAAATACAAAGATAAAATAAAAAGTGATGCACTCATTTATCCAAGCACACCATTGACCACAGGCACAGTGTGGTGCATTGACGGAATTATCCGCTTTGGTGTATGTCAACGCACCGCATTCTGGATTCTGAGAGGGTCAACGGTGTGGTCGAGTAAAATACCACATTGTCAGCTATGTAATTTTCATGAATTTGGTGCGCTCACACGACTATACACGTTGGGGTGTATATTTCAGTCAATGCACCACTATTCTGAAATTTGATGAAGTTAATGGTGCTTGAAAAATAGACAGCTACACTGAGGTTGGTGCGTTGTATTTCATTAGGGGCACTGGGACCGGTGCTCTACATTATTAAGATGCACCGTAACTGGTGCATGACTATTTTTATGGTGCACTAACTTATCTGTTTGTTTTTTTTCAAAAAAAATATATATGTATATTCCTAAATACATGTTTGTTTTAATAATTTTTTTTTATTTAGTATGGAAATGATTCAGAGAGAAGAGGAGGAATAACAGCAACAATAGACTGAACATTATGACATGATTCACCAATGGGAGGCTCAATATAGGGAGAGAGATGCATACCCTCACCCTATTACTATAGATACCCAGGAGATCCTTAGGCAGGTAGGCCTCCATAAGTTCTATGAGGAGGCTACTTTCCTAAAGGTGCACAGTGTGTTTTGAGATATCTTATCTGTAAGTGGAATGCCCATCGACAAGCTTTCCAGGTTGGTCCTGACCAGTGGTACATACCCACTGAGGAGTATATTTATTTTATTACAGGACTATCAAGGAGAGGGGTGGATTTTCCCTCATTCCTAGACGTGCCAGTTGGTTGTGCAACAGGGAGTTAGTTAGCTTACTCCCAGAGATACATTGGAGCACATGTACTATCTCCTTCAGAGTTTTAGGTACCTGGAGGTCAGTTACGTATAGGTGCTTTTGGTAGACAGGACATGCAGTGCCTCTCCCTTATCATTTCGACCATTTCTCACAACACCAGTGACGAGAAATGCATTAGTTGCTCGCTTTTATATTATGTTGATTCTTTAGTACAACAGCCACAACTTGTCAGGTGGTCTGCCATTTTTGTGCGGCAGTTTTGTATGGCCTTAGATAGATGTCGTGCTCATGCACAAGGGAGGGTCAAATTCCCTTTTGCTTCAGAGTTTTTTTGTTTATTTTTTGAGAGGTTTCTAGAGATTATACCTAGTTTTGTTCGAAAACCTAGTAGGCCAATGTTTGAGGCATGGATGCACATGTGGGGGAAGATGATGCCCAAGATGGGAGACACTTTTTTTCCAGCTAGGATATCACATGATTCACTGGACTTACTAGCCAGTGTTGACGAGCTGCATCCCTTCATTTTGGTCCCATGTCCTTATGTTGGCTTAGATTGGCGAGGGTGTCCCAACATCCTCTTCATAGCTGATGAGCCTCCAGATGATAGAGGTAATATTATTTTTTTATTTGTATTTATTCTAACATGTTCTTAATTAACTTGTTTTTATTAAATTGTGTAATGAAATTGTTTAATTATTGTTGTGTACTTGTATAGATTTTGCAGAAATTGGCTCTTTTGATGGCGAAGAGATGTTGGGTCCACCACATGATCCAAGTGTGGATCCGGATGATGACGATCAGGATATGGCTGATGTCGAGCATAATCATGATGAGGATGAGGCCGGTGTAGTAGAGAAACATGCTCTTGCTCATCATAGTGCACCGGTGCCGCCTTTTGCTAGGCGTGGTCGGCCTGAGACTAGATATAGGGTGGAGTTGGCCAACCAACTCTGTGCATTGATTGTTGATGCGGGCATCAAGCTTGCTCATTACAGAGACATACAAGCTAACAATAGGCTGTTACGGATGTGGAGAGGCATGCCACGTGACATGTACGACCTGATGTGGCATTTCGTAGGAGCTACAATAGCTGTTACGCGACTCAGGAGGATTGTCCATAGCTATAGGCATAGTCGAGTCATGGCACGTGATGGACATGAGTCTGCGAGCAGCGACTCACATGCATCTCATGATCATTCACCTCGTAGTGCACCTAATGATCATGATGCCCCACTGGCAGCATCTGACAGCCATCATGGAGATGAGGTTGGACCATCGGCCACGTCCAGTCAGCAGCTTGCAGCTACATCCATCAATACTAGTCATGATGATCATGAGCAGGCTGGACCATCGACCGCTGAGGCTGCACTATTCACTGAGTAGGCCTCCACTACTACTGCTCATATTGATGTTGTACTACCACCAGTGGATGCATCCATCAGTACTAGTGATCATGATTATGAGTAGGCTCGACCATCGACGGTCGAGGGTGCACCCAGCTTTACTGAGAAGGCATCCATTTGTAGTACTGCTATTGATGTTGTTATACTACCACCAGCGCCTGATCCATGACATTTATATTACAGTTGTATATTTTTAACATTATTTAGTTATATATATATATATATATATATATATATATAGTCCATGTATTTTATGTTCATGTTGCAGTTGTACTTAATTTTCATGTTGGTGATCATCATGATGTGGCGCATATTGTTAGGTCATGTTAGATATGTTCATTTAATGTTTATCTTGCAGATATATGTGTATATGTGATAACATGAGTTATTTGACATATTGAGATGTATATTTGATGTTTGTGTTGTGATGATCTTAATATAAAATGTTAATTTGATCCTTGAATGTGTTTATTAGTCGAATATGATGTTTGTACGATGGTTATCATGATCGTAATGATGTTTATTAATTAATTTAATGTTAAATGACCATGATATTTATTAAATATTATGTCGTGATCGTAATTGTAATTAAATTTTAATTGTATGTAAAATTGTAAAATTGTATTTGTATTTGTACTTATTGTACTTTAAATTGTAATTGTATGTAAAATATTTATTAATGTAAAATTTTATTTGTAATTGTAATATTTAATTTATTCTGAAATGATCGTAATTGTATATATGAAAAATTGTAAAATTGTAGTTGTAAATGTAATTTTATGTAAAATTCTAAAATTGTAATTGTATTTGTAATTGTAATTTTAATTGAATTGTATGTAAAATATTTATAAAATTGTAATTTTAATTGTAAATGTAATTCTATGTAAAATTGTAAATGCAATTGTATATAAAATTCTAAAATTGTAATTGTAATTTTAATTGAATTGTATGTAAAATATTTGTAAAATTGTAATTGTAATTGTAAATGTAATTCTATGTAAAATTGTAAATGTAATTGTATGTAAAATTCGAAAATTGTAATTGTATTTGTAATTTCAATTTTAATTGAATTGTATGTAAAATATTTGTAAAATTGTAATTGTAATTGTAAATGTAATTCTATGTAAAATTGTAAATGTAATTGTATGTAAATTAAAATTGTAATTGTAATTCTAATCGTAATTCATTTATGTGAAATTAATGTAAAATTTTAATTCTAATTCTAATTATTATACTTTTAATTGTAATTGTATGTAAAATATTTGTAAAATTTTAATTCTATTAATGTGAAAATTTTAATTGTATTAATGTGAAATGATTTTATTAAAATATTTAAATTTGTAAATTTGCAAATAATTATCATTTTCATTATCAAATAATGATTTTATTATCATTATTTTATTAAACTTTATACAGTTCGGTGTGCTTATCATCCTAACACGGACTGGTGCATTGTATAAATAAGACGCACCGGTCCGTCACAACTCTTCCGCACTGGTAACGAATAAACGCAAATAAAAAAAACACAACTCTATTTTCTTTAAGTGAAAAAAAATGGCAATTTGAAAAATGGGCAGAAAAATATTTTCGAAAATTTAATTTCATAAAATAATTCTTTAAATACTAAACACTTTTCATTATTTCACTATTTTTGCTAAAATTTCCAGCCAGCTATTTGCAGGAGACAACCTAGAGCAAAAGAGCAGGAGGACACTGTGGAGCAATGAAATACGTTCGAACAGAAGTATTCAGACAATCAGAAACCAAACCTCTGGTGATTCAAACCCTGTATCATAGAATTTGAAACCATCTCGTGATTAAATTTGATTATTTTTTTTACTTTTTTCTGTAGTTTATCCATTTTTACCCTAAAACCTTCATTTTTTTTGTTTTTTCCCTTTCTTCTCCCCGTTTCTATGATTTCAGAATTAGTTTTTTTTCATTTTAGATTGACGTCCAACCCACAGGATGAATTTCATAGTCGGATCCCAATCCATTCGGCCATTGCGTGAATTTTTGAAAAATGGATTTTTCTTTATCAGTGCGCCCTGCGTACTATACCGCACCAGTGCTCTGTATTATATAGCGCACCGTGAAAGAACTGTAGTAAAAAAAAATGAAAACATTTTTTCTAAATCCGTTCGCCAAATCTAAAATAGGGCACCAGTGCTCCATTTAACTAGGAAAACACCGTACGATGTATTACACTGTTTTTACAGTGCGTTTATAATACCCCATGCACCGTTAAGTCTATTACAATGTTTTTTGTGTTGCGTTTACAATACCCAATGCACTGTACGGTGTATTATACTGTTTTGTGGTGCGTTGTTAATATCCCCACGCATCGGCGGCAGTGCGGACCTCGTGAAAGGCACACCAGTACCTTGAGATTTATTTTCTATTTGAAAAGTTGAGAATTTATTTATAAATATATTAATGAATGATATGGCACAAGTTTCAGATTGATAAAGAAATGTCTGACAAGAGATCAAGTAACAAAAATACTGTTAACACATCAAGAAAAACAAAAAAGATAAGTTCTTTGTAAATTATTTATAAAAAATATTAATTTTGAACTATATGTAAGTTTAACTAATATGTATTGTTTATTGTGTATCAAGCAGAGCCAAAAAATGACGAAGCTCGATATGATTATTTCTAATCTAGGACCAGAAGAGCGTAAAAGTTTAATGGAAAAATTTCAAAAGGATGAATCAGGTGAATGAAAAAATACTATCGATCCAATATGAGTTTCTTTTTTTAATTCTCATTAATAATATACTTAAAATTATTAGATAACATGTGTCAAACAGTTTACTAATTCACATCTGTTTAATGTTGTACAGGGACGAACAACTCAGAAAAGGAATGTTGTTCTAAGAAAAGAAAAAAAATAGAACATGCAAATGAAAATCAATTGCTCCTTAGCTCATCTGGAGTGGTGTTGGAAGTTAATGAAAGGGGAATTTTTTTTACAAAAGTTTGAGGGATCTAGTGGAACGAATGTATAGACGTTCTTTCCAACAACAACAACGTGCTTCAAATGTAATATGTAATCATTGAATTTTTCTATCATTAGGTACAATAAATAAACAAATTAGCATTAAATATTAATTTTCAAGAATTTTCTTGCAGAAAAGAAAAGCAAATGGAACCCATTCAGCACATAAAACAGGACGACAAGGAAGAAAATGGTTGATCTCTAAGTTTGTGAGTAATTGTTACTTCCTTATAACAACTTAACTAGATTTCATTTTTTTGTTTTTTAAGTTGTTTTACAAAAATAATCATTGAATGTCTTCAAACAGGTGCTAACATACAAAGAAGAAACATCAGACGAATTGATTGAAATTGGGTTAAATATGGGTTGTGAGTATATGTTGGCATATCAGAATTTAATTGTGGAATTTGTAAGCATCTATTGATCTTGTTTTACTTAGCTCCATCTATAATTAATAGAACAAAAACATCTTTTATATTAAATATATGATTTGTTATGGGGTATAAAACTTGCAGGAAACAAAGTATGGAACTGCGCCAATAGATGAAATTTTGAAAGATGGCATGGTACATGGTTTTGAAAGAATGTGTATAATTTATGAGTCAATTGTTGCTATGGTACATCATTTTTCTTTTCGATTTACATTGATGTATATTATTTAATATTGCAATTTTCATTATTCTCACCAATGTATATACACTCATTTTAGTTTATTTTTATGTTTGTAGATGGAAGGTGAAGAAGAAGAAAACAATCAACGCCATGAACAAAACATTCCTAAAAATAACCCAAGTCATGGAAGTAGCTCTAGCAGTGACAACAGTTCAAGCGAAGAATGATGATCACTATGTTTGGATATCAAAGCAAGGTGTTTTATTTTTTGAAATATGTCTGTGAAATCAGACATTTTGTTTAATGTAATGGACATAGTGTCCCAATTGAAAGACAAAGGGATACGAATAATTGTCCCATTTTGTATGATAAAGACTGTCTTATATATATATATATATATATATATATATATATATAATCATAAAATATGTTTTAATTTATTCTATTGTGTTCTCCATTGTCGTTCTCAAATGCACTAATAAAAATTTAATTCATATGAATATTGTTATAAGATATATATGTGTCGACTTTTAATGAATAATGAATTTTAAAAAACCACAATAATTATGATATGATATAACAAATTAATCCAAACATCACATTCAAATGCATTAATAAAAATGTAATTAATATGAATATTGTTATAAGATGTGTCGACTTTTGATGAATAATGAATTTAAAATAATCACAATAATTGGATTGTCACAGGTCAATGTTTCTAAAAAATACAACATGAAAATTGATGTGTGTCAGTAACTGTATAACGATGTGTTTATGTGTTTATACACACCAGTGCTGTTATACGATCTATGGGAACTGCACAAATACTGATACCAGTTATCAATATCAGTGCGTTTGTGTGATACTGTGCATTGGGGTGTTTACGTATCTATAAGCATCGATGCATTTTTACGATATATGGCACCGCACGAATACCGATAACAATTATAAATCTCGGTGCCTTTCTGTGATACGACACACCGGTGCATTGATACGACCTATGGGCACTGCACAAATCCCAAGACTAATTAGAATGGCCCTATGTTTTTTATGACCAACACCACACCTGGTGTGGTTTTACACCTAAACATCCTGGTGCATTGGACTAGCACAGCCCTGGGGCACCATCAGCATGTACGCACCGATGCGTTAAAGGCAGAGTAGTGCGCTGATGAAAAAACATCTGTAATAACCTCTGGCCGCCCATTTTTTTTTAGTTGTGTTTAATTTCTGTTAAAAGCTCCACCAAAACCTCTGTAACCATAAACGGATGTTGTAGAAAATGTTTTTTTGACAATTTTGGCCAAGTTTATAACACTAAAAACCTCCTTTATAACCTCTACTAGAGGGAATTTTCCTTGTAGTGTCTCATCCATATCCACATGATCCATGCATCTCCTTGAATGTTAATATATCTCCTCCTCAAAGCCTTCCCAAAAGTACCCCTCCATGATGGTGTGGTATGCTCTCATAGAATAAGTGTGGTTGAAAAGGAAATATTCATGAGATGTTTATAGTAACTTCCCCTTGAGCTTGGAAGCTCTAGGTAAGAATATCCTACCATGATAGTAGATGACCTCATCTCTGACTGAATATCCTTCCTCATGCAACTAGTCATCCAATATCATACAAGTAAAAATATCCTTGGAATAATCCACCAACAGCTGGGATTTCCAATATGGATCTATCCTCCATAGTGACAGTGTTGATGATCTACCATAAAGAGCATATATCATATGGTTGTCCTCCTCTTTGACATATTCCATGCCAAATATGCAATTTGGAAGGCTGTTATCCTTCCCCTGTTGCTCCTTCCACAACGCATAATCTGAAGTGAAAGTGGGTAATGATGATGTTGGGAGAATATCTCCCTCCTCCTTGAGTCTACCCAAGATTCTCAGCACTGTACAATGACCTCCCAAGGTCTCCACTCTTCTGAAATCAATGAGTGGTGCCTCAAAATGTGAATCATCTCTCATCATCTGCTGATCTGGTGGTCTCCTTGGTGAAATGCCTCCATGCAATGAGACATCAACATCAAGAGTAGAATGCATATATGAATGGATAGACTTGTCCCTGCCTTCACTACGCAATCCAATATCCCTCTTATGTGCATCAACCCTCTGAAATATATAGGGGTGTGTGCTCCTCATCAAATGATGTTGGTCATCCTCCCTACCTCCTCCTTGTGTCTGCATGGTTCCACAATCAATCATCAATGGTACATGTTGATCATGGGTTGTGCATTGATCTCCACATATGATATTCTGGGGAATTCCTTATAATGATACAAGAATCCCTCTTGTTGGAGCAAGATCTCCTTCTTTTTCTGCATGAGGTGCTAGATAAGCTCTAGACATGACAACATTGTTGCCCTCAACCTTTTCTTCCTCTCCAATATAAGTGGTAAACCTCCCAAGAATTGGATCCTCTTTTGGAAAAGGGATCTCCATGCCCTCTTGTTCAAGAATATGAGATAGAGGTCTTGCCTCTAGAAAAGTATGATGGAAGATGTCAGCCTCCTCAATGGTTTTTAGAAGTGGAGTTGAGTTCAAAGTTTCCTCTAACACATGCAAGGTTTCTATTTGTTTTGGTTTTTTTAGCTCCACCACATGTGTTTCAGAATGTTTATTATCAAATATTTCCACTAATTTCTTAGTGAAACTTGCATAAGAAGAAGTATTTGAATTTTTCAAAGAAAAAGACTCAAATATCCACCATGCATAGGCCTTACCTCCAAAATGTAGCGCTGCAAATTTGATGGCTTCATCTTCAGAAATTTGGTGCTGCTGCAAATAGGTGTCTAGCTCCTCCACCCAAGCTCTAGCTCCTCCACCATCAAAAGTAGATAAGAGAAATATACTCTTATTATGCTGCTTTCTTCTCTCCACCTTGATCTTGCAGAATTCTGAAAAAGTGATATGATCTCTAAACTTTTGAGTATGAGACTAATATTCTTGTAGAAAATCACTAAGAGTTTCCCTCTTAGGCATTTTTTCTTCCTCTTTCCCCCTCATAGCAAATATAGGCATGTGACTGCATGCTCACACTCATCATATGAAAATCTAGAGTTTGATTCAGATGCAAACTCTCTTGGATATTCTCTATTCATCTCCCTTCTCATCTCCTTGATATCTCTCTTAATTCTCCGCATAGTTTGAGAAAGAAGATTTGCGAGCTTCTCTTCCTTCATTCCTCCAAATAATGGAGTCTTATTCTTGTCCTTTATGTTCATATTTTCTTCTTCTTTTCTTCTTGATAGCATATTGGCTGAGATTCCACAGGCTGAGCCAAGATTATGCTCTGATACCACTGTAATATCCCAAAATGGGGAAGCAAAAATATATAAACATAAACTAGAAATAGCAGTGTAAATCAACTCATTGAATTGGAGACCAATATGGAGACATATCATCATGTATTATATCAGAAAATAAATACATAATAGTGAGGCATGAATCATATATAATGAGGAAACAAGCCTCCCATAAGCAATCACTTCTAAATTTGAACTGCCGCTACAATACACAATGTCGGAAGACTTCTACAAAGTAGTTAAAAACACACTTCTACAACAACAAAAAATGTACAAAATAATGTAGGGCTTCTATATGCCTCAAAATATATGCCCAATATAGATCTAGGCTTAACGAAAAATCCTACAAAGAACTCAAAAAGGGTTTTTAGAAATACACTCTATACAAGATGGGATCTAAAAGCCCAATGATTGAAGGTTCACTGCAAACTGAAGAACATGAGTGTAGGAGGCTGAAATATAATGGATTTGATGTAGATCCCCTCAAAGGTCTCCTCCCATGAAAGGCTGAACCCTTCAATCACAAGTAAACACTCCAAAGGAGCCACAAGATCCCTCACTGAAGTTGTCCTCCAAAATAATACAATCCCTAGCTAGAACAATGTTGTAAATGATGGGAAATAGTTGGCTTGATGCCAAAGATATGAAATATGCCCAAGAGAAGGAAACCTTCCTCCTATGATATAGCTCATAAAGTGGGTTTCTAACCCCTCCACTGCAACACCCTGCAACACAGCACAATAACCTGTAGAAACTGCGCTGATGAAGAAAGTTGTAGCTTGGCATGAAAACTAGAATGTGGAAATGATACAATACTCTTCCAAGAGGCCCCTCAAGGAAAGAGGTGGGATTCCCGCTCGGGAACACCCGGTGCTAAACAACACAGCAACCCTGCTACACAACAAGAGGAAGCAAAAGTCTAAGCAGACCAAATTAATAATCTAAAACATAACATGTCTTTCTATAGCTACCTTGCCCTCCTTTTATACAAATGGAAGCCCTCCAATCTTGGGTCCCACTCATTAGGGTTTCCTCCACCAAGGAATCTTCCTCCCATTATCACTACACTATCTCCATAGATGATCTCCACCTTCTTTTCTAGCGTTGTTGACCTGGTCAAACTTGACCTTGTCCACATGAAAATGTCCTTTTCCACACATGAGGGTGTGAAATCTAGCTCCTATCATGATCCCTTTTCACATTATGAGGGATTTTATTTATATTTTTATTATGCATGGGCCTCCTTACCCATTTATTCAACTGCTAGGTGATAAAAACAAAAATAAATATTCCAATTAGCTGCATGCTAATTTTGGAATATTACACAATCATGTTGCGTGTGAGCATGCTATATAATTCTTAGAAATCCAATAAGAAAACATAGGACTGAATTTGTTCAAACACTAGAGAGTATTATAAAACATATCAATTAAAGAATATAAACCTTAAACATGCAAAACATACCTTCATATAAAATGTTTGTCGTTGATATTATGGTTATGTTACCAAATTTTCTCGAATATGTTCAAACCCTAAAGAGTATTATAAAATAAATCAATTAAAGAATATAAAATGTAAACATGAATGACATACATTAATAGAATTTTTTTTGTCGTTGATAATGTGGTTAGGTTGAATTTTTTTCCCAAATATGTTAAAACCATAAAGAGTATTATAAAAGGCTAAAACCATTAATTAAATAATATAAACCCTAAACATGCAAGGCATAGCTTAATAGAAAATGAACCCTAAACATGCAAGGCATAGCTTAATAGAAAATGATTGTTGTTGATACTGTGGATTTGTTACCAAATTTTCCCCAATTTGTTCCACAATCAACCTCCAAACACGTGCAAATGCTTGGTTATTTTTATGTGTGAAAAAATGATTGAAATTTAGACCTTTAAATAGTATACTTTAGAGAGAAAAATCCACGGGTTTCTAAAAACTACAGTGAAAATATTTACATAATACAATAATTAAGAAATTTAAAAACAATAAAATATTTAAAATTTTATAGAAAACAAATCACAATAAAGAAAAAAACTAATTTATAAATAAAAATAAAATAAATTTAAAATCCAAATTATCTTTTTTAACAATTAAATTAATTAAAAAAGATATTTTTTCATTCTTTTAAAACCAAATCAAAGAAACTAAAATAATTAAATATTTTAATTAATAACTATGTTTTTATTTATTTATAATTTATTTTTACATCGTAAGGCATTCCTTTGAGAAGAACTCCCAAACTTCCACTCTACACTGTCAGATCATGATCATTGTTAGACGATTGATTCCTCTAGAACGGTTAGATAAATTGTGTATTTCCTTTTTAGGCCTTTTATCTATGATAGTCGAGCATAGACGATAGTCAATGCCAGGTAGCGGAAATGGCTTCTTGGTTGTTTGTTTTGGAAATAATTTTTCCATATTTTTCATCAGAGGGGTCCCAACCCCTTTGATTTAGTTTTTGGTAAACATTTTAACGTACTCTCATCAATGGTATTGTAGTGTTCGCTTGGATTTCATTATCGAATTTTGTATTGTTGGATTCTTAGGTAAAATGTTGGATTGATTTTAGTTTTTAAATGGTGAACTATGATTATTGTATAGGTCTATGATAGGCATATGTTCTGTCATACTTCTCTATGGAGTATTTTTTATTTTTTATTTTTTATTTTTTTTGGGGTTGTAGCTTGAGGATTTCGGCTTAGTTTTTTTTTCCTTTTGTAGTTTTTTCCATTTGGAAAGGAATTGGAGGTTTCTAAGTGGTCAGAGGTAAAAAAAAAAAATTTGCAGACCTGGAAATGACTCCATTTCCTTATATTGAGGGCTAGGATTTTTAATTTGTAACCCCTTTGATTTTTGTTAATTGACGGATTCAAGAGTGAAACAAGATTGGACTTCCTAACCTGTCTCTGTGAAGGGCTGACAAGGGACTACACTTTTCAGCATTATTGAAGTGAAATATGGCTGTGACCATATTTCTTACCTCAGATTACTGGACTTCTTATTCTTATCAAGAGAAGAGGGATGGGCATGGAGGTTTGGTTTATGCTTCTGGGAAGAATTCTTATTAATCAAAGAGGAAAGTAGTTAGAGGGACCAATGATTATTGTAACTAGAACATGGACCCTAAAATTATCTCTGAAGTCCCACCATGTTGAGAAATAATGGAGCTATTTGATTACTCCAAATTTTGTGAATGGTGGAAATTTGGATGTTGGAAAGACATCTCATTCAGTGATGTATTCCCAAAGAAATGAACCATCTAGCTGGATTGATTTGTAGTGGCCTTCAAGTAATTATGTATTGAATTCACAAAAATTATCGTTTGAAGGAATTTCTTATTTCTCGTTTAGGGCTCCCGACCCCTTTGATTGGCGACCTTTTTTGTGTTGTTTTTCTTTTTTTCTTTTTCAATTTTCAGTTCCCATAATAGAAGATCACTAAATCAATACTAAGCTTGCATTTTACAACTCAACCAAAACGTGTAATAATAAAAACAAGCGTAACTTCAAGTAGAAATTGGAAACCATTACAAATTGTGTTAGTTGGTTTCTTGGACTACGAGAAGTAGTTAACATAATTTTTTGGATAATTTTCGGCCACATTTGCATATTAATCATCAATGTGGGTTTTTAATATTGTCACATTCATAAGAAAAATAAAAATCACTCAGTAGAACAAACAGAGACTGACTGTAAGAATGATTTCCCTGCAGTATAAAAGGAGAAGGGAAGGGCGATGTGAGGGAGGTACGTTGGTGGATGTTTGCAACGCACAACACCGATTTCATCTAAAATTTACTTGTTGAGGGGATTTTATTTGCAGGGTCTTGGAGTGGGCCGGGGGGTCAATCTGTGGGAAATATTTATTTTCTGGTAGCGTCTTCTCATCAATGGTATTGCATTGTAGCGTCTTCTCATCAATGGTATTGCATTGTTTTCCTGGAATTCATTATCAAAATTTATATTGTTGGATTCTTAGGTAAAATATTGGAATGATTTGAGTTTTGAAAGGGTGAAGTATGATTTTTTTTTAGGTCTATGATAGGAATAATTTCTATCATACTTCACTATGGAGTAATTTAGTCTTTTGATTTTTTATTTTTTCATGGTGGTAGCTTGCGGGTTTCAGCTTAGTTTCTTTTTCCTTTTGGTGTTTTTGTCATTTGGCAAGGAAGTATTTTGAAGAATTTCAGTCATATTTAGGAAAGGGTGGAAACAAGAACTCAAGGGTTCTAAGCTTTCTTAATAAGAAACAAATTGGTTTTAGAAAATAAAATATGTATGGTGGACGAAATGAGAAGAAACTTGGTAGCAATAAGGCCTTGCAAAAAGTTACCATTTTGAAAAGGGGTGAGATAATTCAGAATTTTGTAGAGACAATAGTTGAATTGGGTTCCCTTATTGGAAGACAGAGAAGATTGTTGAAATATGCAGTTCATGTGAATAATGTGGGTACAACAATGCGAGTAGTGCCACATAAATTCAATGGTATTGGAGCTTCTAAAGTTGTGCCGGAGTTTTATTTTTATATTCCTATTGGTGATGTCAAAGTAAGGTCCTTGTACATATTTTAAGGTGTTGGATCAAATTGAAATATTTCCATTTATAGTTGTTACAATTATGGTGGAGAAAATGGTAACCAATTGATGAATATTGAAGTCTACTCTGAAACTTATCGAAGGTTTCTTGGATGGGAACAAGTGGGTGTTTTGTTTGGGATAGAATGGAAATTAATAAAAAAAAATTAGTGAAAATGGTAGCTAGTGCATAAATGTCGGAATCTATTTTGAAAAACTAGTAAATAACCAATGCATAATGGTAACTAGAGGTTTCTAAGTGGTCAGACGATTTTTTTTGTTTTGTAGACCCGAGAATGATTCCATTCTCCTCTATTGAAGGCATGGGTTTTTAATTTGTAACCCCTTTTATTCTATCAACTTATGGTTTCAAGAACGCAATAGGATTGGACTTTCTAACCAACCTCTATTAAGGTCTGACAAGGGACTAGAATTTTCAACATTGTTGAAGTGAAATATGGCTACAACCATATTTCCTACCCCAGATTACTAGACATATTCTTCTTATCAAGAGAAGAGGGATGGGAATGGAGGCATGGTTTATGCTTTTGGGTGGAATTCTTATCAATTGAAGAGGAAATTAGTTGGATGGAGTGGTGATTATGGTAACCAAAACATGGACCCTAATCTTATCTCTCTAAAACCCCACCATGTTGAGCGTGGATGGAGCTATTTGATTCCTCCTTCAAAATTTGTGAATGGTGGAAATTTGGTTGTCGGAAAGAAATCTCATTAAGTGATGTATTCCCGAAGGAGTGAACCATCGAGATGGCCTAATTTGCAGCAAAATTTAAGCACTATTGTATTGGATTCACATAAATTTTAGTTTGAAGCAATTTCTTATTTCTTGTCTAAGGGTTTCTGGGCCCTTTGATGGGCGACCTTTTTTGTGTTGTTTTTCATTTTTTGTTTTTTAATTTTTAGTTCCCGTAAAAAAAGAGGACTGAATAAATACTGACCTTTCATTTTACAACTCAACCACAATGTGTAATAATAAAAATAAACATAACTTGAAGTAGAAACTACAAACCTTTACAAACTGTGTTAGTCAGCTACTTGGAATACGAGAATTAGTTAACATAATTTTTTGGATCATTTTTGGCCACATTTTCATATTAATCATCAATGTGGGTTTTGAATATTACCACATTCATAAGAAAAAGAAAAATAAGTTAGTAGAACAAACTGAGACTGACCGTAAGAATTATTTCCTTGTAGTATAAAAGGAGGAGGGGAGGATGATGCAAGGGAAGTACAGTGGTTGATGTTTGCAACACACAACACTGATTTCATAAAAAATTCACCCACCTAGGGGATTTTATTTACATGATCTTGGAGTGGGTGGGGGTCGATTTGTGGGAAATATTTATTTTTGGTAAGGATTTTAGCATATTCTCGTCAATTGTATTGGAGTGTTTGCCTAGATTTCATTATTAAATTTTGTATTATTGGATTCTTAAGTAAAATGTTGGATTGATTTTAGATTTGAAAGGATGAAATATGATTATTTTTTAGGTCTATGATAGGAATATTTCTGTCATACTTCACTATGGAGTAATTTAGATTTTTTATTTTGTATTTTTTAGTGTTGTAGCTTGAGGGTTTCAACTTAGTTTCTTTTTCCTTTTGGGGTTTTTTTCATTTGGAAAAGGAAGTATTTTGAAGAATTTCAGTCAAATTCAGGCTAGGGTGGAAGAAAGAACTCAAGGGTTGTAAGATTTCTTAATAAGATAGAAATTTCTTTTCAAAAATATAATATGTATGGTGGAAGAACTAAGAAGAAACTTAGTAGAAATATGGCCATGGAGCATGTTACCATTTTGAAAAGGGGGGAGCCAAATCAAAATTTTGTAAAAACAAGAACTAAATGGGGTGCCCTTCTTATTAGATGACAGGGAAGATCGTTGAAAGATCTCGTTTCTATGAATAATGTGGGTACAAAAATGTGAGTAGTGCCAGAGAAATTAAATGGTATTGGAGCTTCTAAATTTGTGCCGAACGTTTCTTTTTATATTCCTAGTGGTGATGTCAAAGTAATGTCCTAGCAAATAATTGAAAGTGTTGGATCAGCTTGAAAGGCTTCCATTTATAGTTGTTACACTTATGGTGGCCGAGAAAATGGTAACCAGTGGATGAATTTTGAAGTCTACTCTGAAACATATGGAAGGTTTCTTGGATCAGAACATGTGGGTCTTTTATTTGGGATGGGATGGAAATCTATAAAAAAAAATTGGTGAAAATGGTAACTGGTGCATAAATGTTGGAATCTATTTCGAAACATATTGAAGTTTTTTTTTTATGGGAGAAGTTGCGCTTTTTATTTGGGATGGAAATCTATAAATTGTGTTTTCTGGCAACCATAGTTGTTGGGAATAGGCAGGTGAGAAATTATTTTGTGTGTAAAAGTTGGGAAACAAATTTATAAAAGTTATCCTAGACTTGGATTGAGGTGCTTCATTTTAATTGCTTCTCTAATTAATATTTTATCTCTGGTTGAAAGTGTTTATCAATAGAGAGTGATGATGGGTTTATGTAAGGGCATATGTGTATATTAGTAATACTAAAAACTTAGTTTCAATTGTAGTGATAAATCAATAAGTTGTGTTTGGTGGAAACATAGTTGTTGCGAGAAGGTTAGCAGTTATTTGTGACTAAAAGATAAGGTTAGCATTTGTTTGTGACTAAATTATGTGATTGAAACTCTAAAAATTTATACTAGACGTGGATTGACCGACTTCATTTGAAATTGTTTGCTAATTAAGAGTTTATATTTGGTTGGAAACGCTTCTCAACAAAGAGTGATGATGTGTTTCTATGTAGGGTATGTGTGTTGATGTAAGGCATATATATGTATATCAGTAAGTTTGAATATTCCATTTCTAATGGTAGTGATGAATATATTATCTATCTGCCAATATGATTTGGAAATCATTTGGTATTGTAAGCATGGACCACTATAAATATATTTTGGAGCTTTTAATGAAAATTTATCAACATTATGTGAATAGTCAGTTGCATATGTACAATTCACTGTAAATGGATGAGTCTTGTAGACTAATATGATTAAATTTATTATTGTTTTCATACCGCATCTTCTACATTGAACAAGCATATCCCTTCTTACATTGAATATGACATTCTAATTGTTGGAATGATAAAGTATTGCAAGACATTCAAATTGCTAGCATAGCTAACATAAAATTCTATCAAACTGAGAGTGGCATTATAACCCCTACTTTTTCCATAGCCTAAGAAGGTTGCATACAACTAAAACCACTCAAAAAGTGGATTGTAAGAAAAATAGTGAACCATGGATGATTAGGTGATCAAATTTTAGCTCAAAAATGAAAATTATTAAAAAGTTTTGAAACCAGTTCCAAGTTAAAGTGCTCATCGTTTTGAATCCAACAACATTTGTTTCACATCAATATGATACCATATGCTCAAGTTATTGTGTTCTGATCATTTGGCCCAACAACTAAAAAATGAGCAGGTTGCTAACTGGGATTTCGTACTATTGAAATCACCCAGGGTGACTATAAAGGTACAGACCAACCAGGTGTTGACTCTTGGCATCTCCTGGTTTGTTTGTTCTAGTCATTTTTTATTAGTTCATGAATTTTGTGTGGACCAATGAAATGGTGCCACGTGGCCCAGTCATGGGCTGCCATGTGGTACCCCTATGGTAATGTAAAATTTTGGTAAGATAGGACTGAGGCCAGGGCAGATCGAACCCCCAACCTCAAGTTCTGTAGTACAATGCTCTATCATTGTTCCCATGGTGTTGATTATAAACCATAGGGAAAAAATGTTATTTAAACGTTACCGAAACTATGTTTGGGGGAAAAGGGTTGGGGCTAAGCCACTAGCCATGCTCATATGGCACCCCATGTGACTGCGGGAGTTGAGACCTAAGGGTCTGGGGCTTAGCCCGGACCCAAGGTCACATAACACTTCACATTATTGGCAAGCATATATTTTGGCGTTGACAAAGCAGAGGGGTTGGGTGAGAGCCCTATCCCTAAGGAATATTCTATGTAACAGGACCGTGGGTGCGTGGCAAGCATTAAGGAACATGCACGGAGATAAGGGGGCTAGCCCCATGGTCTTATGGCACACATGTGAACATGATGCAAAATTTAAGGGGCTTAGTGGGAAGGGCAGGTCGTTGGATCGACCCTCGGTCTTGTGTAATTTTAGCTTGAATATTAAGGTGTTAGGTCAGTGGGGGCAGTCGTTAAGGCCAAACTCATAGCCTTATGGGCCATGTGGCCTGTTTTTTCACCCTTAAGAGTTATTAGGTTAATTAATTTTCCAACAAATTACATCGTTGAAGGGTGACATTGTCACCTCGTTACCATATAATAGGGCGGATTTGTAGGACAATTAGTCTGTTCATCCGATTTGTAGGAAAAATAGCATCAAAAATACATGGAGAGCTCATAGAGACATATATTTGTGATTTTTTGGAAAATTTGAGATCAAGAAGAGTACACTTAGGGGTTTTTGGACATTCTGGATCCAATTTTTACCTCCATACTTTGATTTGAGAACATCTAAGGAGACTTTTTACAGGTTCAATTCCAAGGGTGTATGGACCAATCAATGTTTGAGAACAATTCTTGAAGGTGTTTGAGCATGGAGAAGGCCTTGTAGGGGTTTTACTACCTTCATAATTTTACTGCAATAGCTGTTACTTGCAAGGTTCAACTCATATTTACTTTTCGCACTATGTCATGTTGAGGAAAGATTTTTTTTTTGTCCTTCAATGTGGAATTGAAGTGATTTTATGCTCATGTATGCTCAATTTCAATTGGAGCATAGGGAATTTGTAGGAGATACGTTGTCTTGTTGAAGTTTTCATGATGATTGTAGGTTTTCATGATATTTATGTGAGAGTTATTTGCAGGAGAAAAGTTTTCTTGAAGGGGAAATAGCCACATGTTTCATCAGTAAAATTTTATGTACTTCTTTTACACTTAATATATGGAGCAGTCTAGTGATGTTGGTGGGACCAAAGATGTAGCCCAGGAGGGGTGAACTCCATCACCAAATCCTTTGTTGTGCTCTTCATGTATTCATGTATGAGTTATGCGATTTTGTGTTTCTTATGCTTAAGTTTAAATGTGCTAAGTAACTCATAAATTTAAGAGACTTTTGGAAAACCTGTTTTGTGTTAAGACCCATTTTTCCTTGTAAATTGTCAATTAACGGTCATTTTTTAGGAAGGATAAATTTTCCTCCAATTTCATATCAGGTGGTATCAGAGCAAGGTATGACCAAGTTGCAATAATGGGTAAGAAGAGTCTCCAAGATATAGAGGAGATGAATTTGGATCTTCATATGGATAACATTGAGTTGAGAAGAATGCTAGAAGTGGTTGAAGAGGAGAAGATACATATGTGCCTTCAGTTGTAGCATGTGCTTGAGGAACAAGTTTATGAAAGTTACACTCCTGAGACAACAAAAGACACCTCCAAAATGAAAACATTATGTGGTCATGGTTCAAACCACTACAAGAAAAAAGGACATTGGTGAGGGGAAAAAATGTCACCATAAGCTCATTAGTGAGGGTCAAACGAGCCTTCATCCCCAAAAACTGAACGTCACCAAAGGTGGCATCGCCAAAAATATAGATGTTATTGTGACATTCAAGTTCTGTCACCAATCATTATTTATTATGAAGGATATTAATTGTCACCATTTCATATGAGCAATAGTGGCAGACAATAGCCTCCATCACCAAAAAACTAAACGTCATCAAAGGTGGTGTCACCGAAAGTATGTGTTGTGGTGACATTCAAGGTCCGTTATGAATATTGATTATAATGAGGGATAGTGACCGTCACCATTTCATATGAACAACATCAATTTTTTGTGATGGACCTTTCGTGGCCGTCACTATTGGTGCATATATATGGCAACGTTCATTGACCATCACCATTTCATATTTGGTGAGGGGAAAAAAATGTCATGATAAGATCATTGGTGACATCAAGGTCTGTCACGAATAATGACGATAATGACAAAAAATGACCCTCACCATTTCATATCAACAACAATGATTTACGGTGACGGACCTTTGAGGGTCGTCACTATTGATGCGTATATATGGTGGCATTCGTTGACTGTCACCATTTCATATTTTGGTGAGGGTCGAAAAATGTCACCATAAGCTCATTGGTGATGGTAAAAAGAAAATCCATCACCAAAAACTGATTGCCTCCATTACCTAAGAATATCAGGGCATGATGTAATCGAACCACCAACCTTCTTCCTATAAAGCAGGTGCTCTTCCATTGAGCTAGCACCCTTTAAAGAATTAGAATTTTAAAAATTATATCTTGAAACCTTTATAGATTGTAAATTCTAGGGTCCTTTCCGCTAGAGGGTATTTTCCTTGTACTACAACTTGTTCATCACTAATGATGGCCTTTTGCAACAAACCCTATTTGAATTTGATAGATTGCATTAAAATAATGAATTACTCTAAAGAAATTATTTCCAATTAAGAAATTTCTATAACAAAATATGGAAATATTCATTAGGTATAAAGATTATTTTATCACAATATCATGTTAGACAACCTAAATTATATTAAACATCGTTTATATACATATATAATATCCCCTCAAATTCAAATATCACTTTATGCAACATTCCTTCAAGCTCTCTAATAGAGAAAAATAGAAAACTCTCTAAACAACATTTCCACTTTATCTGCAACCTATACATTTGCATCAAAATGCACATTAGTTTGGATTTGGGGGGTCCTATGCCATAGGTATGATAGGCATATAAATTAATTAGAAAACATCTACCCATATGTGTAATTTGTATCATAAAGTACTTCTGCAACTTCCTTTCTAAACCAATCTTGTTGATGTGGATCATGGAACTATAATTTTGAAGGTGGAAAATTTAGAGACAAAACATTTATGGAGGAATATCAGAAACATGCAATAATACTTCCAAGCTCTCACATTGAATTTGGGAATAACATAGGTCCAATATATTAGTATAGAATAGCCATTGACTGTCATCCACAAGTATGGGTACTCAAGAATCATGAGTTACATAAATTATGTAAGATATCACAAGGTCAAAATAAAAAAATAATATGAAAACTGCTTCCAAAATATAAAGGAGCCAAATTTAGTGGCATAATAAGAGGGAACATTATGGCAATGCTTTAGGTGTAGTTTTAAAGTTTAATTCATGGTTTAGCATATTTCTTAAAGCATGGTGGCAAAAAAGGTGGGAAAAGGGTAAGTGGAGAGAGGAGTCAACACTGCTGGTAAATTTGATGGAAAAAAAATAATCAATTTTTTTACAAGCTCACAAAGGAAGCTTTGAGGCCACAATTTGAAGAATTTGTTGCAATCTTAGATGGATAAGACAACATATAATTGGAAAGAGACATCACTGCTAGTGCATTTGGAGAGGGTACTGTAGATCCAAAGGGAAGATACCACGACATCCCTGATGTAAAATCAGATCTAGACACTTTTCTCTAGAAAAACAGTCTCAAATAATTTATGGTGTTTTTCAGTGGTTCTCCCATTTATAACACCTACAACTATTATGATAAAGAATTTTATGGAAAAATAAAGCAGGCTAAAAATGAGGGTCGAGAATTATGGTGAATGGTCTTGTCTTGGACATCTTTTGGTAGAAATTCAGTTTGATCATTGAAAAATGAGTCACTGCCTTGTGTCTAGGTCCATATTCAGACAACACTCTAGATTGAGGTTACTCTTGTAAAGTTAAATAGTGAAATCAGTAGTGAACAAGTGAATTTTAGAAAAATGGAGAATGGTCGGATAGAAACATATAGTTGAATTTTCTGGAAGAAATGAAGAAAACTCTTGTTGTTAAATCATCTCAGCATCTCTGAGGGAGTAGTAGACAAGAAATCCATTTTGAATTTCAATATTAAGAGTGGGGAGATAAAAATGACACTCAATAATTTCAATAATTTATGTAACTCATGATTTTTATGGAGTGCCCATAATTAGTTTTCATACACAATTATGGGTACTCCAGAAAAATCATGAGTTACATAAATTATGTAAGATGTCACAAGGCCAAAATAAAAAAATAATATGAAAATTGCTTGCAAAATATAAAGCAACCGAATTCAGTGGCATAATAAGAGAGAACATTGTGGCAATGATTTAGGTGTATCTTTAAATTTTTCTTCATGCTCTAGCACATTTCTTAAATAAATGTGCTTAAAAGGGTTGGAAAAGGGTAAGTGGGGAGAGGAGTCAAAATTGCATGGTACATTTGTTGAAAGAAAAAAAATTTGAATTTTTTTACAAGCTCACAGAGGAAGCTTTGAGGCCATAATTTGAAGAATTTTTTGCTATCTTAGATGGAGAAGGAAACATGTAATTGGAAAGAGATAACACTGATGGTACATTCGGAGAGGTTTCTGTAGATCCAGAGGGAAGATACCATGACAGCCCTGATGTAAAATGAGATATAGACGTTGTTCTCAAGAAAACTAGTCTCAAGTCATGTGTTGTGTTTAAGTGGTTATCCCATTTATAACACCTACAACTATTATGATAAATAAGTTCATGAAAAAATAAAGCAGGTTAAAAATGAGGGTCGACAATTATGGTGAATGGCCCTGTCCTGAACATTTTTTGGTAGAAATTCAGTTTGATCGTTGAAAAATGATTCATTGCCTTATGCCCAGGTCCACATTCAGACACCACTCTAGCTTGAGGTTACTCTTGTAAAGTTAAATAGTGAACTCAATAGTGAACGAATGAATATTAGAAAAAAGGGAGAATGGCAAGATAGAAACAATATAGTTGAATTTTTTGGAAGGACTGAAGCAAACACTTGTGGTTAAATCATCTCAAAATCTTTGAGGGAGTAGCACACAAGAAATCCATTTTGAATTTCAATAAGAGTGGGGAGCTAAAAATGGCACTCAATAATTTTAATAATTTATGTAACTGATGATTTCTCATGAGTGCCCATAATTAGTTTTCATACACAATTATGGGTACTCCAGAAAAATCATCAGTTACATAAATTATGTAAGATGTCACAAGGTCAAAATAAAAAAATAATATGAAAATTGCTTCCAAAATATAAAGTAGCCGAATTCAGTGGCATAAGAAGAGAGAACATTGTGGCAATGCTTTAGGTGTATCTTTAAAGTTTACTTCATGGTTTAGCATATTTCTTAAAGCATGGTGGTTGAAAGGGTTGGCAAAGGGTAAGTGGAGAGTGGATTCAACACTGCATGGTACATTTGATGAAAGAAAAAAAATCAATTTTTTTTACAAGCTTATAGAGGAAGCTTTGAGGCCATAATTTGAAGAAGTTGTTGCTATCTTAGATGGAGAAGGCAACATATAATTGGAAAGAGACAACGTTGCTGGTACATTTGGAGAGGGTACTGGAGATCCATAAGGATAATACCACGATAACCCTGATGTAAATGAGATCTAGATGCTTTTCTCAAGGAAAACAATCTCAAATCATATGTGTTGTGTTTCATTGGTTCTCCCATTTATAACACTTACAACTATTATGATAAAGAATTGCATGTAAAATAAAGCAGGATATCCTAGACATCTTTTGGGGGAAATTCAGTTTGATCATTGAAAAATGAGTCATTGCCTTATGTCCAGGTCCACATTCAGGCACCACTCTAGCTTGAGGTTACTCTTGTAAATTTAAATAATGAGCAAGTGAATGTTAGAAAAAGGGGATAATGGTAAAATAGAAACAATATAGTTGAATTTTCTGGCAAGGTTGAAGAAAAATCTTGTGGTTAAATCATCTCAATATATTTGAGGGAGTAGTAGACAAGAAATCCAATTTTAATTTGAATAAGAGTGGGGAGAGAAACAATGACATAGTTAGTGAGGAACTGGTAGATGATGGTGAGGCTGATGATATTCATTCCAGCATTGTTTTCACGCAGAGACAAAATTTATGAGGATGATTTTATTCCTATGAAAAAGGCTTGACCTTATCCTACAACACTTGAATTAAATTTGAGGAAGTAGAACAAGTACTGTATAGTTGCAAGGGAAGCATTTCAGTTTTGGAGAGATATTCATGGGCTAGAAGTTTTTATGATGGCCATTTTCAAATATGTGCACTTAGAAGTTATCTCAATTTTGAAGTATGATGAAATTTGTGCTGGGTTGAACACCCATCAATGTGGGGCGTGACAAAGATCTCTGGACCTTGTTCATGCACAGGGAATTGAGGATCCTAGCACTATGTTATCATGTAGAGACAAAAGTTGTGATAATGAGTTTCTTGTTATGACAAAGTCTCGGCCTTATCGTACAACACTTGAATTAAATTTGAGGCAACATAACCAGTAATGTGTGCTCCTAGATAGTTGCAAGGGAAGCATTTTATTTTTGGAGAGATATTCATGGGTTGGAAGTCTTTATGATGGCAATTTGCAAAAATGTGCACTAAGAAGTTATCTCAGTTTTGACGTATGATGGAATTCGTGCTGGGTTGCACAACCATCAATGTGTGGTGTGAAAAAGATCTCTGGACCCTATTCGTGCACAGGGAATTGAGAATTTCCTTGAAGTGAGGATTCCAGCACTATGTGCACTCAGAAGTTATCTCAGTTGTGAAGTATGATGGAATTTGTGTTGGGTTGCACACCCATCAATGTGAGTTGTGACAAATCTCTCTGGACCATGTTTGTGCACAGGGAATTGAGGATGTCCTTGAATTGAGGATTCTAGCACCATGTTTTCAAGCAGAGACAAAAGTTATATGGATGAGTATCTTCCTATGACAAAGACTCGACCTTATCCTACAACACGAATTAAATTTGAGGTAGTGTAACCAATATTGTATGCTCCCGGATAGTTGCAAGGGAAGCATTTCAGTTTTGGAGAGATATTCATGGGTTGGAAGTATTTATGATGGCCATTTGCAAAAATGTGCAATGAGAAGTTATCTCAGATTTGAAGTATGATGGAATTTGTGCTGGGTTGCACACCCATAAATGTGGGGTGTGACAAAGATCTCTGGACCCTGTTCATGCACATGGAGTTGAAGATGTCCTTGAATTGAGGATTCCAGCAAAAATGTGAACTCAAAAGTTATCTTAGTTTTGAAGTATGATGGAATTTGCACTGGGTTGCACACCCATCAATGTGGGGTGTGACAAATATCTCTGGACCCTATTCGTGCACAGGGAATTGAGGATTTCCTTGAACTGAGGATTCCAGCACCATGTTTTCATGCAGAGACAAAATTTATGAGGATTATTACCTTCCTATGACAAAGACTCGACCTTATCCTACAACACTTGAATTAAATTTGAGGCAGTATAACCATTATTGTGTGCTCCCAGATAGTTGCAAGGGAAGCATTTCAATTTTGGAGAGATATTCATGGGCTGGAAGTCTTTATGATGGCCATTTGCAAAAATGTACACTCAGAAGTTATCTCAGTTTTGAAGTATGACGGAATTTGTGTGGGTTGCACACCCATCAATGTGGGGTGTGACAAATATATTTGGAACATGTTTGTGCACAGGGAATTGAGGATGTCCTTGAATTGAGGATTCCAGCACTATGTTTTCATGCATAAACAAAAGTTAGGAGGATGAATTTCTTATTATGACAAAGTCTTGACCTTACCCTACAACATGAATTAAATTGGAGGCAGTAGAGTGAGTACCGTATGCTCCAGATAGTTGCAAGGTAAGCATTTAAGTTTTGGAGAGATATTCATGGGCTGGCTAGGAGTATTTTTGATGGCCCTTTGCAAAAATGTGCACTCATCAGGGATTCTACTCATAAGCACTTGGTTTATTATATCTCCGAGCTGGGCACATCTAAGGAGATGTATAATAAGTTGGTTGGCATGTTTAGGGCTAGTAATTCTAATCAAATTATCTTTTTGAATAACAAGTTGAAGAACATTAAGATAGACAAGCGAGAGTCCATCCAATCATATTTCAAGAGGCTCACTGAAATCAAGAATGATCGCTTAGCTATTGGAGAGCTCATAGCTGACCAAGAGCTCACTCTCATTTCTCTTGGTGGACTTCCCTGACCATGGTATGTATTTAATACCATTATTCTCAATAATAATATAATTCATGATTTTGATGAGTTTTTGACGAGATGCACTCAAGAGGAGACAAGGATGATGGAGAGAGACCATCCCTGAAATGGGAATGGAAGTGACCCTACTGCCTTCACCACTCATGCAAAGAAGAAGAAAAATTTTGGAACAAGAAATCAAATTCATTGAAGAGAGGGTCCCAAAGGAAGAAAGGGAAGATGTTACAATTGTAACAAGTTTGGTCACTATGCAAGAGAATTCCCCAATAAAAGGGACTCTCCCCGATATGATGACTACAACAACAATAAAAACTTCATAGGGAATGGAAATCAAAGGAGCAACAGGTTCAAAGGAAAGAGGAAGGCTCCCTCTGATCGAAATGGAAATGGAAATGGTCAACCTTTCAAGAGGTCACGGAACTCCCAGTATGATGAATACAATGCTGTGCACTATCAACACAATCTTCTCCTTACCTTACATCGCATTCAATTTTGACTATTGTTTTCACCCACCTATGAAAATCGACTTCATCAACAACTTCTTCATTTAGTCACTCCACCCACAAGTTCTCTAAATCTAGTTTGTGTAAGATTACATATAAATGTTGTGTGCAGATTTACTAATGTCTTACATTTCGAGTGGTCTCACCACCCATCATTAGGGACACATATTCTTTGAGAAGCTATCAAATATTTCTTCCTTCATAACCTTCATTCATGGTGACTCACATGCCCCCTGAGCTCCATAACTATTAACAAATGGTATTATGATGATGATTGTAAAGCTATATAGTTCAAATATGATCTAGACCTTCATCCCAAGATAGCCACAACCACCCATAAGGAGTATATTGACCTTACATAGAAGAAACATAGGTTCTTGAATTTTCAAGAGGAGAGAGCTCATTCCCCTCCTTCATAGATCTCCCAATCCCTTTTGGCACATACACCTCCCTCAAAATAAATTACTATCAACCGACATTGAACCCTACACTTGGTGGTCACACACCTCCTTCCTCTACAAGAACTCCTAGCCATCTTCCCACGTAGGTATCCTCTACCCCTTCCTCTCGCCTCCTCTCCATTTGATGCACATAATGAATAGTAATCATATTTAAATCACTACTTATGCAAGGTCATGGTGATTTTGCGATAATCATGTCTCTTAGACATTCATGCACTATGCATCAAGAAGCATTTGTATATATAAGAAAAATAATGAGAATATATTATCAAAAACATTTAATAAGATTTGAATGTAAATTTATCATAATCAACTATGACAAATTTTAAGAGTATATCCTCCTAACCACCTTTGTCAATATAATTCCTTGTTAAGCACAATAGGAAATACTTTTTTAATCAAAGTGCTATATTTTGGATCAAGGATACAACATCTTGCTTACTCAAGTAAGGCTCTAATATTATTTTGAGGGTGAAGCAACACAGAAAAGAGAGACTTGTTATAAAACTCCACATACAATATTATAACTGTTATAATACATTAAATAGTTAATATTTCTAATATGAAATATCAAAACCACATAATAAAGGGCCCATCAAAGGTTGGAAGGAGTGAAAGAGTGTTTGAGAGTGAGATTGTCAAGAGCATCATTTTCCCAAATCCTCAGGACTCTATGTGTGTGTGTGTAGACAGAGAGAGAAAGAAATCATATTGCATTTATATTCATAAAAAATATATAGAATGCCAAATTGGTTGTAGAATATATGAAAACCTACATATTTTTACATCAATAAAGATAGAAATGGCATCCATAGTGCATTAATGATTAATCATTCAAGCATCAACCTTCTAGAAACTACATTCTATCAATTACAAGCAAACATACAAATTTTTAAGCCAAATAATAGAAGCTAGACCATAGCTACAATGTGCAAGAGATGAATAGTGCATATGTGGAAGAGAATTCAAATGAAAACAAAAATGAGTAGTACGTGTCAACCTAGAGACTGAGAAATCTCAATGAGAGGATGATAAAATATCAAGAAGAGCAAAGCCATGTGAACAAATAACTATTGTAGAGTCAGCTAACAGAGATGCAAATGTTGCTCAAGTGGAAAAATTAATTGGTATGGAAGTAAATATTCCAAAATAATATCTAGAAGATCTAGAAAAAATTCTAATTCAACCTTCTCAAATTAATCAAAATGATCTTATAACATATGTAAGAGAAAAACAACTCAAAATGATCTTATAACATATGTAAGAGAAAAACATCCCAATGACATAGTCTTCAAAGAAATATTAAGGGAGCCAAATCACTTAGGCTCAATGGTGAAAAGAATTTTTCTATGTAAACACTCAACCTTAATCTTAATTTGTGAAGGTATAGTGGTTAGGTTTTTTTCAATAGTGATTTTTTTCAAGAGCAGCACCACAACAATTTTCTTAAGTGGTTATCTAGTATGACTATGACGATGACTTTGAAATTATGGAGATATGTGACCACATGTTGGTAGGCTTCGATATGAGAGGAGTGAATATAAGAGTGGATCATATTCATGGGGCCTACTCACCTCTGAGGCCCGTCAAATCGAGGTCATGGACATAGTTGGTTTCTCAGAATTTCGAAAGAGACAATGCTTGTTTGAATACAATTATACACAGCAGCAGGTAAAAAACCTGTGGCACTTATTTTCTAGAGAACAATGTTCCTCTTGAAATCGGAAGCACTAAAATGAAAATTTTATTTTCAATTCAATCACAGCTAGATTTGAAAGACAGACAGTCTCTTTAGCCAAATTCCACACTGTTATAGCATCATTTCTCACCTTGACATGATTCATGATTGCTTTATGGCTTTATGGGCACCCATTCCTACAGACTTGGACAAATTCACTTAAAAACAGTGTAAAATCCTCCATACGCGACTATGCCCGTGTTTTTCCGCGTGTATACGCGAGTACAGCTAGACTTTTCTGCGTATGCCATTTTAATGATTAAAAAATATATAAAAATCCCTAATTTCGCGCTGGGTTGATGGTTACTCAGGTAGTTCAACCACCCCAGCCCGTGGCCAACTGTTTCCAACTGCTGAAACTACTTGGAGGGACTATAAAAAGACCTTATGTGTATGGCCTAAGGGAGAGAGAGAAAGTATTAATATTATACTCTGTTGGTTCCCTATCCAAGTTTGATTCCCCGTGCCTCCTGCACTTTCCCAGTTCATTATAGGAAACTCTTGTTTCCTTGAGATATACATCCCTTTATATGTTATCTCGTATGCACCAGTTTGGAAGGAGTCTTAGCGAGGCAAGGGCTGGACGGATCCGGACGACGGTCTGCGAAGGCCTTGGAAGGATCAGGTGATCTCTCCTCTTGATTACTTTTGTACGTACTATTTATAATACAGAAGTATCATGCTGTTCCCGAAATAAACGTGTTAGTGTATGCTTTTATGTATGAGAATATTTATTATACAAGCATTCATTATGATTTATTTAATGTTTTATATGAATCTCACTAACATATAGAGTAGATATATGCTGTACAACTTGTCCTTTGTGCTGGTTTCTTCTTGTATTTCAGGTTAAGGAGGAAGGACGGTTGCAGGGAGTTTGAACTCCACGTTGATCTACTTCAAACGTAGGACCAACGGGTAAACCTCTCATTCTGCTCTATTTAGTTTTTCTGAACGTGCATGGTTGTGTGAGTCTCTATTAAGTAGTACGCCCCTGCTCTGTGGAGGTTGAATCCCAACCAACCTCTAGGGTGTTAATTCCCCGAAACAGAACTGGCGACTCCGCTAGGGATCACATTTTTGTGATTCTCCTGTTGGGTTGTTTCAGCTGTTTGATAGGTTGCCAACAGTTTTTTCTGTCTTTTACAGTCCAGTTTGCTTTCTTGCAGTCAGTTTGAAGTCTTGGTATCTTTCCCAGGCTTGTACTTTTTGTTTTTCATTATCTTTCTTTGTATACGCTCTTTTGTTTGCACACAGTCGCGTATACCCGCGAGTTTGTGTAGAAGGAACCGCGTATACGCGAGTTTCCCTCAACACAGACGCGTATACACGCTGGTTGCATAACTGCAAGGTCGCGTATACCTAGGCAGATTTTGAAATTTTGAGTTTATTGGCTTTTTGGTCCTTTCTGGCTGTAGAGGCCTGTGTCTACAGTGTCTTTGTGTTTACTGGAGTGTGAAGGAAGTGGTTTCAAGTCTTGTTTCTCTTTCGTTTGTCCGAAAACTAATCTTTTTGGCAAAGTGTTCCTGCTGGTGCTGGCACTCCTGGATTGAGTTCCAAGATCGCTTTCTGAGCATTCTTGGCTGTTCTGCTTTATCAGAACAGAGAGCTTCTGCTCACTGACTCGCTCCTATCTTTGTGTTGTGCTTTGCATTGTGTTTTTTGCTTTGTTTTCGATTGGTTTTCTTGAGTTTCATAGGCTAGGGTTTTGTTGCAATTTTCGAAGAACTTTTCTTGCTTCTTTGGAGTCTTTTGTTGCAACGAGTTTGCACTATTTCTCTAGGCTGATTGGCTGAGTTTTTGGTCTTCCATTGCCCTTATTGATCTTGCTATCAGTAGATTTATAAGGTTTGGGAGCATTGTTGGAGTTTATGCTTGAAATTCGGTCTCGTTTTGGCTTGGATTGTGATAGTTGTTCTTGGTCTTTTTGAGCTCTTGCTTTATAAAATTAAAAAGCCCAAAAAACATTTGTTTTGCTTTTTGTTTTTGCATATCAAAAACTCAAAAAAAATTGTTTCGTGTTTTGTTTTTGTTGTTGCCTTTTCATTTTCGTTTGGTCATATCTTTTGGAGCTTTTGTGAAGTTTCTTGCTTCTAGTTTTCAGCTTGATTTTGAGGAGAGGTTGTCATTTGATTTCTTCTTCTTCTTGTTGAGTATTTTGGTGTCTTATATTAAGAGTTATTTTTTTCAAGAATTGGCTTTCTGGACAACAAAAGATGAGTTAAAACTGAAGGAGCCTTTTGGGAAATTTCACCATGTTTCAAGACACTTTTTGCATCTTAGAATTTACATGCTTGTAGTCATTTGCATTAGGTGCATTGAATCATTTAGTTAGCTTCTTAGTTTTTGTGAGTGTGGGTTTGCAATTCGAAAAGAAAAATACATTTTTTTTTTTAGTCTCGTAGAACCTCTATAGAGATTATTTTTCATCGAAAGACAAAGAACTGCATGTGCATGTAGTCAGATTTTTATTAATTTCTTTTGCGTCAAAACACCATTGGTTTCATCTCCATATCCTTGTGACTTAATACAACAGCCCTTAAAATAAGCGATTTAATCTAAAATCAACTAGCAAGGTTTACTAAGTGTCAATCACCAACTAGCTAGGTTGTAGGGCCTTGGAATAGGTGAGTGGAGAGTTAACTCTCCAAGGCCGCTCAAACAAACATAGAAGCTGATTAATTGAGCGAAATCCAACTCTGTGAGGTGGATCGGGAAAGCTCTCATCCGAGAGTCAAGCGCGAGGGGAAGTGAAGGTTGAGAAGAGGGATACCCCCCCTCTGATTAGCTGAATCTGACCTCAAGACCGTTCCGCCCGGCTTCTGATACGGATTGGTGCCCATAGTTGCCACTCCTAGGTTCCACACAGGTGACTGCAGGGGGGAATACCCGTGGTACCTGAGGCAGACGTCGCATCACTTTCAACAGTACTTCTGGGGGGTGCCCTTGCGAAGCTTGGGTGCTTGAGCTGGCAAAGGCTGTCGTTAGGAGGTCGGCGTAACTGTTTCTGATACCTTCGCTAGTTGTTCTGGGCCCTAATCATCCCATACTGCTTTCGGAAGGCCCTATACTTCGCTTTCCTGTAATTTGGTGTCCGGTCCTCATCACCCGGAGCGGAAATACTTGGAGGATGTTTGCTTGTTGTTTCTCAGGGATTTTTATTTTTAGTGAGTGCTCTTTGCTCCTAGCTTGCCTAGCTTTTCACTTTTTTGAGTCTAATATAATAAATCTATAAAAGTGGCTGATCAAGCGCCTCGACATTCGAGGAGAATCCGGGGGTTATCTCCCGAGAGTGCAGAGCCTTCTTCGAGAAGGCGTAGGAGCGATTTAGCAGGTGGTTACCACCCTGTGGATTCTGACGCTGTGGAGAGAGATCCTCCACCAAGGTCTGAAGGTTTCGTTGCTGATTCCGGTGTCGGTTCCGAGAGGAGCGTTCCGCTCACCTCGCGAGTTCTTTTTCCTCAGGAAGAAGATTTTCAAGTTGAAGACGTACCTGAGCCTCCTGCTACAGGTCCATCTCCTCTTCCTCCTGATCATCCGTTTGTTCTTCAGTACATCAGACAGGAGTCTGAGAGACCGCCGGATCTTCCATATCATTCTTATCTTTCGATGGCCACGACTGGGAACGCGGCTTCTACCGTGAGTGCTGCAGGCATTCAGACCCCTGCTTCTGTCGAGGCAGGGGGCACTATTGCTTCATCTTCGATCGCTTTTAGCACTGCTATGTCTGGCTCTGGGTTCACCCAGGCATATGCTTCTCATTCTGGTCCCTTCTGTTCAGGGATGTCCATTAGTGGAAATCCCTCGTTTTCCTTGTCCGCCGGTGCAGCTGGATCCACGCCCATGTCTAACATGGCTAGTGGATCAGCTTCGTTTCAGGGTTTCCCCTTTGGGACTGGGCATATTCCCAGTTCCAATCCTTCTTTAGGGTCGTTTCCTTTTACGTCCCAGACCCAGAGTTTTAACCCTTGGTCTGGGGGGCAAAGTTCGACCACTTTTACAGGATGGAATCCTGTGTTTACAATGGCTGGGGCAGGGAATCAGTTCTTCGCGGGTCATCAAGGGAATGCTTCTTTCCCTTCATCGAGTGCTCATCAGTATTTTTCTCCTTTGTCTAATGCATGGAACCCCTACCAGGGGCTTTCCTCTTCAGTCAATACTTCAGCGGGGGGAACTAGTCTGGGTTTTGGTAACTCGGCGTGGGGAGGAGGTTCTTCTCCGTTTTCTACGGGTCCTTTCTGGCAGCCTGGTGCCTCATCAAATCCAAGCTATTCTTTTCAGAATGTGGGAAATCCATCCCATCAAGGATGGAATTCTCAGGCTCCGCCGCGATTACCATTTCTGGCAACGTTAAACTTGCCAGACTTGGCGAAGTTACCTAATGACCCGATTCGGTATAGTCCGGGTTGGCCTCCGGTTCCAACCAAACTTCCTTCAGACATTCCTAAGTTTGAAGGTAAGAATGGTGAAGATCCGGCGGACCACGTCACCACATTCCACTTATGGTGCTCATCGAACTCTCTGATCGATGACTCGATTAGATTGAGATTATTTCAGCGCACCTTAACTGGAAATGCCACCAAATGGTATATAGAGCTCACTGGGGGCAGTTTCGCCACATTTGGAGAACTGGCTGTCACTTTTCTTAACCATTTTCAGTTGCCCGTCAGATATGAGGCTGGGACCGAACTCCTGGCTAATTTTAAGCAGGATGAGGCAACTCACATTTCTGATCATATTCAGGAATGGAGGAGAAGGAAGAGGCTTATCAAAGCCCATATTCCAGGTGAGTTCCTTCTCGAGTGGTTTTTGAAATTGCTTCAGTCAGATATTTCAAAGGATGTATCCATGTCAGGGGTATATTCCGAGGAGCAGGCCATCTTTAGGGCCCAACAGTTAGAGTTGATCTATTCTCAGTCTGGCATGCTTTACAAGTATTTTCCCAATGCTCCTCGCTCCAAAGTGGATCTATCGAAACCCAAACCCGGTCCGCATGGTGACGGACTTGTCGGATCGGTCAGTAGTAGTGCAGCCAGCCTGCTTTCTCAATTGCAGCAGTTTTCTTTACAATCTGCTTCTTCTGGTCAGGCTGTGCCTGCTGATTCATCACCTTCCCAGTCTTTGTCCATTAATGCTGTCCAATCTTCTGAACCCAAAGGAAATCAACAGTCCGATGGGAAGAAGAAGGGACGTAATAATAAGAAGAAGGGCAAGAATGGGAAGGGCAATGCAAATAAGACCAACGAGCGTGTTGGTGAAGGGCAAAAGGAGAAAAAGAAAGTTAAGTTTCCGTGCAAGCTTTGTGCTGGAGACCATCTCACGCATCTTTGCCCGAAAATTCAGGATGCTCAGCGCCTGTTATCTCAGCAGGGTTCTTCTAGTTCCCAGGCTGTGCTAATAAACCCTTTTCCCCAAGGGCAGCAATTAATTGCTGGCGCGAATCAAAATCCTGGGGCTTCCTCTGGAGGTCCTCAAGAAGGGGAAATTCCATCGAATATCTTTATGATGAGTGCTCACGTGGATGTCGCTACAAGATCCCGTGATTATGGCGGAGAGGAATCTTCGAAAGCTAAGGAAGTTCCTGATGCTACTGAGCCGCTTCATATCACGAAGCCAACTGTCGAGTCTATGCCTCGGATACCGAAGGCATCCTCTAAGCGGTCAACGATTAATCCGAACATGAGGGCTGCCCAGAACCACTCGATTGTAGAAGATCTGGCGCAGAGTCCTTGTGCTATGTCAGCTTTAGAGGTACTCCAGTCTTGTCCGGCTCAGCGCAGTGCTTTGCTCACTGCCATTGGAGCTATAGATCCGAAAAATTCTCTTCTGATTACCTTTGATATGAAGAATTTTAAGAAGAGACTTCCTCATCATATGGCCTTTCATATTAAATCATCGTATCGGAAGACTAATATCTTTCGCACGGTTGTTGATGAGGGTGCTTCTACTTGCATGATGTCTCTCGCATGCTGGAAGACACTTGGATCTCCCAAAGCTGTTCCATCTAGCACTGTTCTTACTGCGTTCGATGGCCATTCTCACAGGCCCCATGGTATTGTCCCGGCTTTTCCCATCTGTGTTGGGGGCAAAACCGTTAACATAGAAGTTGAGGTAGTAGATGCAGCCTTGGATTACAACCTTCTATTGGGGAGGAACTGGATATATGACATGGATGCTATTGCATCCTCACTATTTCGAATTGTATGTTTCCCCCACGAAGGGAGGATAGTCACGGTGGATCAACTGGACTGTCCTCCTGTAGACCTGGATGCGCCTTCTGACTCATCTGTTCCTAAGTTGGATAATGCTAAGGCGCCTGTTGAGAATCTAGGAGTTGGAATGTATTCTTCCCTGATGGGTTCTTTCGATCTTCCTCCTCCTAAGGTGTCTATTAATGTTATTTCATCCTCCAAGGCTCCCCTTCGAAGAGAGTTCTTTCGAACTCATTATTTTTCGGACCCTTGGACCTTACCTTCCCCAACAGCCACATTGGAGGAAGGGCAAGTGGGTGGGATGGCATTCCCGATTTCTGCAGCTGAGATTGCATACCAGTCTGTTGTTGACACTGCACAATCTGATCCAGCTCCTCTTTCGCCGGAAGAGTTGGATGGTGATGTGGCTCCGGCTTGGACGCTTACTTCTTCTTCTGCCCAGGATTGTCTAGATACCACTCTTCCATCTGAAGAGGCCATCCTGGAAGCGATGACAGGTATAGATAGATCGTGGGATGATTTGCATCATCGGTCTTACTTCCTACCTGACTTGAGCGAAGTCGAAACAAGTTTTCCAAGTCCTCAGTCTCCTGGACCTGTTCACCCAGTCTTGAGCCCCTTAGCACCAGCACAGGTTTATGCTGAAGGGAACATGGCTGTAATCTCTCCTACTATCCCGGTGAACATCTCCAGGAATCCCAACATTATCGAGAACGTTTTCATTGGAGCTGAATGTTCCCATGAAGAGGTTCAAATATATACCGAGCTCTTCAAAGAGTATAGGGATGTTTTTGCTTGGTCTTATGAGGAAATGCCTGGCATAGACCCATCTATCGTCCAGCATGAGATCAAGACGTATGAAAACGCTAAGCCGGTCAGGCAAAAAATTCGTCCGGTTAATCCTAGGAAGGCAGCAGCTATCAAGGCTGAAGTTGAAAAGCTGCTTAAGGTGGGATTCCTTTTCCCAGTTCCTCTGACTGAATGGGTTTCAAACCCCGTTCCCGTTGATAAAAAGCAAGGAACGATTCGAGTATGCATCGATTTCAGAGACCTGAATAAGGCGTGTCCTAAGGATAATTACCCCACACCTTTCATTGATCAGATTATTGACGAGTGTGCCGGTAACGAGATTTTCTCCTTCATGGACGGTTTCTCTGGTTATAATCAAATTAATATCCGTCCAGAAGATCAACATAAGACCGCATTTATTTGTCCCTGGGGTACGTTTGCATATAAGAAAATGCCTTTTGGTCTTAAAAATGCTGGAGCTACTTTTCAACGGGCCATGTCTTACGCCTTCCACGACATCAAGAAAATTATCGAGGCATACTTAGATGATCTAGCTGCTCATTCTCAAAAGAGGATGGATCATCCAGGTCACCTCCGGCAAATATTTGAAAGATGTCGTTTTTATAAAATTCGTTTGAATCCGAACAAGTGCGTTTTCGCGGTAACATCCGGTCGGTTGTTGGGATTTATCGTGTCTAGGGAAGGGATAAGGGTAGATCCCTTCAAGGTTGAGGCAATACTTCGGTTGCCTCCCCCGTTTTCAATCCGTCAGCTTCAAAGTCTCCAAGGGAAGTCTAATTTTCTTTGGAGGTTTATCGTCAACTATGCTGAGATTACAAAGGGATATATGAGACTGTTGAAGAAAGGAGTTCCTTTTCTTTGGGACGACTACGCTCAACGCTCATTCGATGCCTTGAAAAAGGCATTGACCTCTGCTCCTTTGCTGAGTCCACCCGATTATAGCATAGATTTTCTTTTGTATCTGGCTACAGCAGAATCTACCATTGGTACGGTTCTGGTTCAGGAGGATGATGCTCTTGCTGAGCATGTTATTTACTACCTTAGTCGAGGACTGGTAGGACCTGAACTGCGATACACTCCGATAGAAAAGTTAGCCTTAGCAGCAGTTCATGCTGTGCAGCGACTCCGGCATTACATTATTCTTCGTAAAACTTATGTCTTGGCAGCTGCCAATCCATTTCAGTTTGTCCTCAGCAGGCGAGTGATTGGGGGCAAATATAATAGATGGATTGTGATATTACAGGAATTTGATTTAGAGTTCATGTCTGCCAAATCCAAGAAGTCATTAGTCTTTGCGGAATTGATCTCCGAGTTGCCTTGTGGGGAGGAGATGATCTATGATGAGTCCTTTCCGGACGAGCACTTGTTTTTAATCTCTCCACAAGATCCTTGGTATGGGGACATCATTGTATATCTCCAGACTACGAAGTTTCCCTCTTCTTTCTTGAAAGATGAGCGTCGTAAGCTGCGTCACTTGGCCAAGAATTATCTGATTATTGGTGATGCTTTGTACCGTCGAGGGGTTGATTCAATCCTAAGACGCTGCTTAACTTTCGAAGAAGCTGAGGCTGTGCTCAATGATTCTCACGGTGGAGCTTGTGGGGGTCATTTATCAGGGCTTGCTACAACCCAAAAGATTTTGCGTGCTGGCTACTTCTGGCCCTCGATTTTCAAAGATTGTATTGAATCGGTCAAGAGGTGTCATCCTTGTCAGGTGTATACTCGAAAAATGCGCGCTCATCCAGCTCCGCTTTTTCTAGTCGTTACTATCGGACCCTTTAAAAAGTGGGGTATGGATTATACTACTTGTAATCCGCCTTCGGCAAAAGGTCACAAGTACGTTATCGTAGCAGTAGACTACTTTACGAAGTGGGTCGAGGCTATGCCTACTTTTGGGAACGATGGTGAGACTGCAGCTCTTTTCTTCTTCAACCAAGTTATTTCTCGTTTCGGTATACCTAGAGAGATTGTCACTGACCATGGTAGTCACTTTCAGAATAGTATGATGGCTGAGTTGGCTCTCAAATTGGGTTTCCGGCAGGAGCATTCATCTCCATATTATCCTCAGGCCAATGGGCAAGTGGAAGCCGTGAATAAATCCTTGAAGACAATTCTTCAAAGGACAATCGATAAACATAGATCCAACTGGCATATTATGCTATATCCTGCACTTTGGGCATACAGGACGTCAGTGAAAACTGCAACTGGCTTTACTCCGTTTCAGCTAGTGCACGGGGTGGAATCCGTATTTCCCATTGAATGCGAGATTCCTTCCCTTAAATTAGCTATTGAGCTTCTTCCTGACACTTCTAGTCTGGCAGAGCGGCTTCTTCATCTGGAACATCTTTATGAGCAGCGTCGAGATGCCGCCACGTTGAACGAAGCGCATAAAAACAGAGTCAAAGTTCAGTACGATAAGGCGGTTAAGCCTAGGGTCTTTTCCGAAGGTGACCTTGTTTTGGTCTATGCCCAAGAAAAATATGCCTTGGGGGCAGGAAAGTTTAAGTCGATGTGGTATGGCCCCTATATCGTTAAAAAAGTCCTTAAGAAAGGAGCTTATACCTTGGTTGACTTCGAAGGGAACGAGTTGTCGGAGCCCCGAAATGGGCTCTATTTGAAGAATTATTATGCCTAGGCTTTGGCCTGGCATTTTGCTTTGTATATAGTAGTTTTTTGCTTTGTACATATCTGATTGATTTTCAATTTTTGATGAGGTGGTGATGTTTTTTGATCTGCTTTGGCAGGTTGTGTTGGATGTCATGAGTCATTTTGGTTTCGCCGATGGTGCTAGTAGACACACCCGGAACTTAGCTTCCGCGGCTTGGGTGCTTCATTATCCTTCCGGTCAGCTGTTGGTATCAAGAGGGGTCTGCATTGGTCCTGCTTCCAATAATGTAGCAGAATACACTGCAGTCATTCATCTACTCTCTGAGGCAATATCTTTGGGTGTTGATTCGTTGGTAGTTTTCTTGGACTCCCAGCTGGTGGTGTCGCAGTTGAACAACACTTATCGGGTACGAGATCCATTTTTATTACGATTGTTCTTGAGGGTACGCTTGTTACAAAGGTCATTTCAATTTTTAACATTCATTCATATTCCTCGAGCTGACAATTGGTTTGCTGACTCATTGGCTAATCAAGCTTTAGATTGGCATATTAATCATTCAATACAATAAATTCTAATCATCAAAAACATCATACATTTGATACATTTATCACATCACATCAAATATCACTGTATATATCATCGGAGTGTCAAAAAACTTTACAAAATTTGGATCCATAAATGCCGTACAAAACTTGGGCTTATGCCCCATCATGTTCAGTCTCAAAAAATAATATACAGTCATCTAACATATAAAATTTGTCTACTCCTGAGGACCCTGCCCAGAAGTCGTGTTCCTATAGAACATAACTGCAGTGGCCACACGGCGGAATAGTCTAACCCAGTCCCGAGGTACTCCTACAACCCGTCTCTGGACGGCTTCCGGCAAGTCCTCCACGGCAGCCATAGGGATTTGGCGGGTCAGTCCCTCCAAGTTTCTCTGCACGGCCTGGAGTGTCCTGTCGGAATCCGCTGTCTCCGCCTCACCTCTGCGGCGCTTGTGGCGCGGTAGGCCCTCAGGACGAACTGGTCCAACATCTGAAACATGATCATTTTTAATCGTCAGTCGTTATGAATCCAATCCAAAAACATGTTTGTTTTTCATTTTTTCATACATATTTGAAAAAATCCAAAAAAAAAAATCATATAAGTCAAAAAAATTTTGCAAAAACTTACCGACTGTTCCCCATGCTGCGCCGGGTGGAAGTACTAGATCTGGATCTCCTCGGAAGTCCATCCCAGCATAGGGATAGTCGTCCACTGCGATGATCTGTTCTCCCCACCACAGGAAGAACTCATCGTCCCACGTGGTCCGGGGTACCTCGGTGCCCCCCAGTCTCTTCATCATGTCTGCCCAACGGGCAATTCTTGGGTCCCGCGGGCTGCTGATAGTCGAGATGACTCTGGGTCTCAAAGCTGGAACCCTCTCGAAGAAGAATGTTGTCAAAATGGTCCCATAGCCAAAGCGTTTTGTCTTTGTTTGGCGAATGGAGGTCAGCTGTTGTTTCATATTCTGTAGCAGGGCTATGCACCAATCGTAGACGTGAATCAAACACTCTACAGCTATGCTCATTTGCGTCCTGGATGCCTGATGTAGTGAGGCAGATCCTGCCACTCTGCCGATGGGTGTCGAGGACTTGGCGCGTAATCGGCATCTCTGATAGCAACTGCGGTTCCAACCTTCGGAATTATCTACGCATATATTTGATTTCACTACTAACCCTCCCAAGGGTTTTCCAGAAGTCCACCGATCTCCTCTCCCGAGAGTCCAAAGATGAAGTATATATCTTTCCACTTCTTATGCGAGGGCATCTGATCAATTATGAAGCGTAACTCGATCTGGTTCCCGCATCATTGTTACTTCCAAGTACGACATTACTTTTCACAAATTTTAAAGAATTCTGAATAATCCGCAGCTCGAGGACATTTTGTGTCAGCAATATCCGCATGACTCCTGGTTCAACATGCTCACGCAAAGTTATGCTCACGTTCCCTCCATGAGATGGTCATCCTGAGAAATTTCATCAAAATTTTCATTAGAAATACCTTTTTTGAAAACGGACCTGCGCATACGCTACTTTCCCTGTGCACAGTCGCGTGTATACGCGACTTGCCTTCATTAAACCCGCGTATGCGCAGATACGCGTTTTTTAATAAGGGTTTCCAGGCAAAAAATCACTTAATTTTAATTTTCAAACGGACAAAATGAATAAACAGGATGATTAAGGAGCCTACCTGAAGTTTCGCTGAGTTCCGACGGTCGGGTGTTCCTGATTTGCTGAAAGAAGTTTTTAGCTCCAGAGCAATTTTTCCAAATCAGCTATGCATAATGAACCAATTGAGAGGTAATTTGTGTATTTATGGCTAAAAATTGAAAATTTTCGCAAAAATTTCTTTATGCTTATTTTTTCGATCTGTCTTATGCTGTGTAACTCGATTGCTTGGAAGTGCCCAGTTTGGTATATTTTCAGGTACATTTTGACGATTTTGAGATTTTTCCCGGTTTTTGATCCATGATTTCAGACTCTTCACGGCAGGTATATGATCTTCACTGGCATATAGGTTAGGGAATCACTTTCCGTTGCATCTTGAATTCTAGCCTCCATACTGATCACTTGCCTTAGGGTCGATCCCATCAGGTCATGAGTATTACACCCATTTCACTCGCCGATTTTTAATCATGACTTGATGGTAGAGCCTTCCTTTACATGGGCTTCCTAGTTAGTTCCTTGCTATCACTTGTCGCCCATGCTGCTTTTTATGTAGGCTCGGGAGTCCTCTTTAGTCCCGCCATGTCTTCTGTGTTGAAGCTTCATTCTTCTCCTTCATCACTTATCATTTTTCTCGCTTATACCCTAGAGGCTCCCTGGTGTCGTTAAGTTGTATTACTGCATTGCATATTGGCTACTTGTTTATCCTGGCCTTTAGCCGGCTTCATTTGGACTCGATGTTTAAGCCAACTTTGACCTTGACTTTCTGTACAAGTTAACCATTGCATGCACTTAGCTATCACGACTTGACACCTTTGTACCCATGGATGGAACATTCCTCTGAGTATCACTGACCAGTTTTCGCCACCTTGCATTGAGCATAGGATTGTTCCAATCC
>JAXQQM020078272.1:0-14466 GCA_034641835.2 Pinus albicaulis | reverse complement strand
TAACTGTTTAAACTGTATTGAATTATTCTTAAATAAACGAGTTTGAAGAAAACATTAAGATAAAGATTTCTCAACCAGAGAAGGTTACTGATATACAGTTGATCATAACCCTGTTTAAACTGTTCTTTAAAACAGAATATGAAAAATATGGCATACATAGAAGGAAAAAAAATTAACAAAGAGAGGTGCACTTCACCGATGATATAGACCAGATCCCAAGAAACAGCCCAGATCCCAAGAAATAGCTTTTATATTGATGTCAAACCAATTATAGTCTTCAAGTCAAATGTTTCAGTTCAAAAATCATCTTCACTATTCAGCCTAACTAATCTATCACAAGCAGAGCTCCAAGGGCCAGTGAACACTATTTACAATCAGAAGTTTGAGCTCAAAGATATTTCAAAGTTTTGCAACCAAAAATTGCTCATCTTCTACAGAGGTATTTATAGAAGGATGAGGAAGTGAGATCTGATAAAAGATCTCTTAAGGAAATTAATACAGATTCAAGACTTCTTGGCCTTTTGAGGGGTTCGATGAAGAATTTGCATGGGTGGATCACAGATTAATCGTTTTCTTATAATAAATATCAAAGTCTTGTGCAATCTTTATTTGGATTTTGAGGCTCGTATGTGGTGGAGTAAATCGTGCAGATATTTTGCATTTATTCTCTTGGTGTATAACTCCTTGGTCATGGAGGCTATCAATATCTTATTTTATTCAATAAGTTTGACCTCTCAAGGAATGCTTTGAGGCAACAGGGTGGCTCCTTGGTAGCCGAGAATCAATTCACCTCATTTGAAGCTGTGGGCTTTTCTCTGTCAAAGGGAAACACAGTAGGTTTTCTTTAACCTGTGGCTGAGTCGTAGATTAGGCTTTTGATAATCGGTTCTTAGCCATAATCTCCGTAACACTGCTCTTCACTCTTCATCCGTGCTTTTATCTTCAAACTCGATACTCTTTAACCGTTCTTCGAATAAAACAAAGGTCTTCGTTGATGTGCAGGCCACTTAGGGCTTTTTATGTTATCAATGCTCATGAATCATTGATAGATCATTGAATAGAGCCCGCGAATGGTTCTCTTTAGTAGCTCGAGGGCGCAGGAAACGTCTTTCCCAGTACTCAGCTTTCCTTCATTATTCAGTGGAAAACCATTAAAATACCTACAAAACACAAAAACAATTAGGAAATCCTGCGAAAATGGGTTAGACTGCTTCAGAAGGCGGGAGAGGAGTGTAGCCGTTGGATGAAGGCAACCAACAGTGGAGATCTGCATAGAAAGGAAAAAAGGAGAGCGGGAGAGGAATAAGGCAGAGCAATTTTGGACCGTCCGATCTGGACACGTGGACGGTCCAGATCTAATCGGAGGATCGCAATCGGGGGTAGCAAGCAAATGCACCGATTGAAACATGCGATGCGATTATGCGCGGACAGTCGATCTAAAATTCAGATCAATGGTGGGAAATGAATCGGGGATCGGCAATCGGGGGTGAAACAAAACGCATGCGATTGAAATTGCTGATGCGACGGAGCGATCGCCGTTTGATCGGCGTTAGATCAACGGCGGGGATTAGTTCTGGAGTGAACCGGCGGAAAGAACTTTATAACATATGAAACCCAAAGTTTTCAACAAAAACAAAGGTTTTTTGATGGATCGGGATATACATATATGATAGGCGCCCGACTGCGGGGCCGGTGGTTTTTACGGAATGTAATATGCCCGGGCGTATAAAAACAAGGGCCAATCGCAATCGGGCCATCGGGCCTGGTCTTTCCGATCAACCCATTTGAAAATTTGCGATGCGATTAGCACCCGGGATCCTAAACACTTGGTCCCGGGGAAAATTTATATGGAAAGAAAATAAAGGGGTGGGGTTTATAATACATAGGACCCAATCGCATCGGAAGTTCTGATGTGGTCTTTTTGATCTACCCATTTGATTTCTCTGATTGCGATTGCGCAATCGGTCTTTCAATCAACCCATTAAAATATTAAACACATGACTTCAAGTTTTTAAGTTGAAACTTTGGATAAGCGGGTTTGGGTTTTATAAAGAAAAATGGGTTTGGGAATGAAATATTCACAAGGTCTAAGCGCCGAGGGCAGGCTCAAGTTTATATGGAAATAATATGATCGAGGTTTTAATCAGAATGGCTTAATCGCAATCGGAACTTTTGGTCTATGGCAAAAGACTTGCGCTGTTTGAATGTGTGCGATGCGATTAGCGCCGAAAGGCTTTGGCGTTTGGTTCTAACGCATGGGCATGTGGAGGGGAAGTGGTTTAGGACTTAGCCCAAAGGGCTTAAGTCCATAGTAAAGACTTGTATTTTTTATGAATTTTTCATGGTTTTTCAATGGAAATGGGGGTTCCGAAATAGTTAAAAAGTGAGTTTTTAACTATGGAAAGGGGAATTTTTCATAAATGGAAGAAGAGGAATTATGAAAACAAGGCAGTTTTGATGGAGAAAAGGGGAGAAAATGAAGGTTAGAGAAGGGGAAAAATGAAGATTTTTCAGCAGTCTTTCATTTGGAATCAGCAGAATTTTCTGAGTATAAAATGGAAATAGTAATGAAGATTTTGGACAGAGGCATGAGGCCTTCAAGGAGCCTTCGAGAGCCAACAATTTTTAGTGATAAAATTTTCTCCTTGGAGGCTCAAAAAAGTCTTAGCCACCTTTTGGTATATCAAAATATTATAGGTGGCTAACAGTGGCTCCACTTGGGGATGGTGCCTTCTTGAAGGCATCAAGAACTTCAGACTTGCATTCTCTGGGAGGCTGATCAGTTGCCTCATCCATTGTTCTCTCTAGGATGCTGAACTGTGCCTGATCCATTAGGCTACCCTTCCTTCGCTGGATGATCTGGCTTTGAAAACATATTAGCAGCCATAAAAACAATGGATCTTTCATCAATCAAGCTTTCTACCTACCCAATCCTACTGATCTAACATTTTTTCTTCATTTAGAGTGCACTTGGATTGGAAAAATCCTTTCACAACATTTTATTATTTTGAAAACATAAAAACTAATCTAATTCTACTTCTTATTTCTCCCTGAACTCAGATTAAACAGTTGAGCTCATATTTTTCTCTACCTAATCTACTGTCTGTTGGGATTAAACTGTCCATCACATCGGCATAAAAACAAGCTGCACATAGATTATTATTTGCAGAAAATTAAAAACAAAAATGGAAGGCTTAAGATCTGAAAGTTTTCATCATGGCCTCCTCTTTTTAGAGCTCTGTTTTGAACTTGTTTTGAGCTGTCTTTGCTTTTCTTCTGGTTCGGGTTTTAAGATGATTTGAACCAGATCTTGAAATTTCTTTGACTCAAAATTTAACATAGATTTGAGTTATCTCTTTTTGGAAAATTTGGTTCAGATTTTGAGTTTGTTTGAACCCTCAATTTCTATCCTAATCTATCTACTGATAAGCCAAGATTGAACAGTTTGGTAAATCGAATTCACTATCATATCAGCAGAATTTTTTTAAAGCTAATTAGTCAATATTGAACAGTTTGACTAACTAGAAGTGTGTTTTGTAGGAGTGGCATTTGAGCTTGCACACTTTCAGAATTTATTTCTCTTTTTGGTATGGGGCTATACCTTTCTTGTTTAAAAATCTGCCCTCTTTTCTTTCTTTTCTTTTTTTTGTATTTTTGATTTTTCATAACTTTGAATGCAATGATGGATGAAATATTCACAGTGGAAAAAGGTAAAAAGGCTTCAAAACATAAAATGGATCAAGAGAAGTAATGCTTAAGCATCCTGCCATTGACAGGACCCCCAAACAATTCTGTTCCATCCAACTCCTGTAAGAAAAATGCATTATTACCAGAAACTGAATGAATAGAGTAAGGACCAAGCCATAGGTTGTCAAATTTTCCATGCTTGCCCTTTTCTTCCCTCCTTGAGTCCCACTTTAAAACTTTGTCCCCAATTTTGAAATTGCTAGCCTTTGTTCTTCTGTCAAAAATTTTCTTAATGCTGTCTTGTTTCTGCAATGCTTTGTTATACACTTCCTCTCTGGTTTGCTAAAGATGAATGGTCTGGTTTATTCTTCTGATCATATCATTATCTTCAGTCTGCAATTCTTGGATCAACTTCATAACTGGTACACCAAGACTGTTGGGAAAAATTGCATCTGTACCATACACAAGCTGGAAAGGTGACATACCAATAGATTTCTTCAAAGTTAATCTGTCAACCCAAAGTGCATGAAACAACTTTGTGTGCCAAGACTTTTTGTTGTCCTCCAACTATTTCTTGATTATGTTCACTAAGATTTTGTTGGAAGACTCTGCAAGTCCATTACCTTGAGGGTAATAGGCTGTGGAATGCCCTAATGTTATTTGGTATCTATGACAGAAGTCAACCATTTTCCTTGATCCAAATGCTGCTGCATTATCTGTGATGATCTTGGTAGGACATCCAAATCTGGAAAGAATGTTAGTCTCTATGAACTTTATGATAACGGAATCATTGGCTTGCCTACAAGGAATGGATTCTATCCACTTAGTGAAATAGTCTGTGGCAGTGAGAATCCATCTATGCTGGGTAGAAGATGGTGGATGGATTTCTCCTATGAAGTCAAGTCCCCACTGTTGAAAAGGGGCTTCAACAGTGATTGGGTGCAGAGGAAGGGGTAGCAGTTTTATTTTTCCCTCAAATAGCTGGCACTTATGACAGACAATGATCATTTTGTGTATATCGGGAAAAAGAGTGGGCCAATAGAAACCAGCCCTCAAAATTTTGTTGGCTGTTGACTTCCAGTACAAATGACCCCCACACTCTCCTTCATGGAATTCCTGCTTAACCTTCTCTGCATCAAACTCGGGCAAACATTTAAGCAATATTCCACTTGCATTTTCCAATAAATACATCTATCTATAATGCAATATTTTACTGCTTTCAGCTTCAAGAACCTTGCCTTTGTTTTCGATAAACCAGGAGGTGTATTCAGATTAAGCAAAACATAAATAATATCAGCATACCAAGGAGAATTCATAAAATGGTCTTCAACAATGGGAGTTGAGAATTCTTCTTGGTTATCCAAAGCATTAATCATGTTAATATCAAGAACTTCACAATTTGATTCAGCCATTAATCTAGCTAGACCTTGGCCTTTGATGAGCTTAGTGGGTTTTATCTCTAAATCATACTCAAGAATAACAACAATCCACTTACCTCTCTTACCATCTGGGTCCTGTGTTAAAATGTCTTTAACAACTGAATTTGGGACAAAGGCAATGATGTGTGAGTGAAGGATGTATACCCTGAAGTCTTTTAAAGCCTTAACCAAAGCAAAAGCTTGCTTTTCCATAATGTTATACTTCAAAGGGGCATCCCTCAATGCCTTACTAAAGAATGCAATAGGCTGCTCTTGTCCTTGTGGATTTTTCTGTAAAAGGACAGCAGCTATGGTATGTTCTGATGCAAATGAGAAGATATAAAAATATTTTGAAAAATCAGGACTTATGAGAACCGGTGTTTTGGTTAATGCTTGTTTCACCAGCTCAAAGGATGTCTTTGCTTCCAAGGTCCATTTTACCCCTTGCTCCTTCTTCAACATGTTTGTGATATCCCTAAGGAGCTCAGCTAAGTTGGGGATGAACCTTCTCAAAAAGTTGATCTTCCCAATGAAAGATTGCAACTCTTTGATGTTTCAAGGATGAGAGATTTGCAATATGGCCTCAATCCTCTTGGGATCAATCTTAATACCCTCCTCAGAAATAATGTGCCCAAGAAGTTTACCTTCTTGGAGACCAAATAAAGTCTTCTTAGGGTTTAAAGATATTCCAAACTTACTGCATTTCTCGAAAACTTTCCTCAAATGTTCTAAGTGCTCTTCATCTGTTTTTGAAAACACAGTGACATCATCAAGATAGATAATGATGAAGAAGCCCAATTCTTCCGAGAATGCTATGTTCATGGCTCTCTGAAAGGTTGCTCCAGCATTCATTAGACCAAAAGGCATTTTCACATACATGAAAGTGCCCCATGGTGTAGTAAAGGCTGTCTTTAATTGATCAGCAGGGTAAACCAAGATCTGATTGTACCCCGAATAGCCATCCAGCAAAGAAATTCTTCTAGACCCTACCACCCTTTGTAGAATGTGATCCATCTTTGGTAAAGGGTAGTTTTCTTTTAATGAAGCTTTGTTTAAGTCCCTAAAGTCTATACAAAGCCTGATTTCTCCAGTTTTCTTCCTAACAGACACTAGATTAGATACCCATTCAAAATATCTAACAGGGACAATAATACCAGCATCATACATTTTCATGATCTCCTTCTGAACCAACGACAACTGGACAGGGTTTATTCTGCGCAGTTTCTGTTTGAATGGTTTTTGGTTTTCTTTAAGAGGGATTTTGTGCTGTATTATTTCAGTGTCATAGGACTTAAGATCTTCGTAACTCCATGCAAAAACATCAGAAAATTCTTTGAACAGCTCTATGTATTTGAGTTTAATGTGAGCTGGCAAAGTTTTAGACAGCTTAATCATTTTCGGTTTTTCCTCACTGCCTATATTGCACTCCTCCACTTCAGTCTCTACAGGCTCCAGTTTTGGTTTATTCGCCACATCGTTAAAATCGAACAACTCTTCTAAAGGGGTCAGACCTCTAGGAAAAATTTCGTCTTTAGAGTGCAGAGTTTCCAATTCGTCTGTTTCTGATTCTGCACTTAATTTTGTTTTGTTACTAAGTTCGCTAGGCAATAGGTTAATATTGAAAAGTTCAGGAGACGATTCTTCTTCACCAAGAAAGTTTTCTTCGCTGCAGTCTGTATCATAATCTGAGTCTGAACTATGCAGTTCGAATTCATTTCTGAATTGCATGAAGTCTTCTATTTGTTTGTCATTGTCAAACACTTGCCAATATTTTTTGTTATCAGGCACTGCTGGTCTAAATTTTATCGGAGTTGTGTTGTCTCCAGTTTCATATGGCGTTAGACATGTCCTGGCCGCAAAAGCTAAATTGTGGGCTGCAATGTTTCTTTTCCTTGGGACAAAACTCAGGTTGGCCTCCTCAAATGTTTTCAAAAGGTCCACGACATCATTCCGATAGGCTCTAAGTCTGGGATGATTTGCATTATACTCCCCATTGACTTGCCTAATGATTAACTCAGAATCCCCATACACATTAATTCTTCTGGCTCCTAACTTCTTCAAGAGATGCAAGCCTAAGAGAAGGGATTCATATTCTGCTATGTTATTTGAACACTGAAAGTTTAATTTGCATGAAATACATTCTGTGTGGTTTTTTTCAGTGTTAGTAATCCAGACACCTGCACCAATGTTATTTCTAGTGCATGACCCATCAAAATACATACTCCACAGAGGACTGGTCTTGGTTTCATCATGTTTACTGTCCTCTTCAATTATCATGCTTTCTAATTGTTGTAGAGTCTCAGCACTTAGTTGAATTTGTTTTGATTTCTCATGATTTTCAGTTATTTGAGGGATACATTCTCGATTCTCAATGTTTAGAAGCAAGGGACACATGAGTCGTAGTTCAAGACCCACATTTGGTTTGCTGTTGTTCAAAGGTTCAAAAAACTGTTTTGACAGTTCTGTGGAGTTTACCTCCTCCTCTCTATCGGCCATTAATTCTGTTAATGTGACTTGTTCACTAAGTGCTTCATCATTAAACATGATAAAAGAATCAAGGCCTGTATTGATAGAATAGATAGGAGAGTTTTGTGGTCTGTCTTGGCTTGTGACTGTGTACTGCATATGGGACTCTCTGTAAAGTCTTCTAGTTTGATTGAAAACAGGGATAGTCGCATAGGTCATGTCCATTTGCATAGTTCCCTGCAACTTAGCCCCCCAAGATCTTGATAAAAGCATTCCATATTTTGGGGGCACATCAGCCACCACAATATCCATGACTAGGCATTTAGCTGGGATCTGGGCTAAGTTAACGCAGAGGTCTTTGATCAATCCTAAACATTTTACTCTGCTAGAATCAAAGGAGTAAAGGTCTTTATAAGGTCTGGTGATTTCAAGACCCAAGCTCTCCATTACAGCTTTTGGCATTAAATTATGAGAAGCCCCTGAGTCATGCATAACGTTGTGCAAAATTTTGTCATGAACGTTTAAACTCACGTAGAAAGGAGGAACATGTCCCTCTTGGAAATTACCTTCAATCTTTGGACCAAAAATAAGCTCTGGTTGGTCATCACTAAGATTGACGGTATCTCCATTTTCCTCTATATTTAAAGCCTTCAAAATTTGGGTTGTATATACATGATGAGCAGCTAACTTGGTCAAGGGAACAGAGATTTTGATCTTTGAAATTTCCTGTTCCAGGCTGAAAGGGATTTGACTCTTTAAAGCGCTTGTCTCAGCCTTATTAGCTGTCATTTTATCAGCAATATCAGCTTGCTGATTTGTTTTATTTACACTTGACACAGTTGTTTTGACAGGATTACTAGCTGAAGTGTTAGTACTACTAATGTCTGCACTCTGTTTTTCATCGTTTTGAGTGCCTTTCTCTTTACCTTTATCAGAATTCACAGCCACTGTTTTGTCCTTTTGTTTGACCATTTCAGGCTTGGTTGTAGTGCTGTTTTGTGAAGATTTATCATAGGTTTTGGTGTTGAGAGTTTGTTGACTGGTTTTGCTTCTAAGGTCATATTCTCTTTGAGACTCAATGATGACATTTTCCATGTCTCGATAAGAATTTTCATCATCATTTCTTTTGTCATCATAAGGTGTGTATAGACCTAGTTTTCCATCATAATGAATCTCGAAGTTATCATTATCTACTCCCAGCATGTTGATGTCTTCTTCCTCTGTTATCTCATCTGTTTCCTCAACCTTACTCACATAGTTTTGATGAAAGGGAGGAGTGATCTGTTGATCATCTTCCCTGGGTCTGTTTGGAGGCTGGTTCCTTCTTACATTCTGATTCTGGTTTTGGTTTCTATTTTGAGGAGCAGTTTGGTTTTGATTTTCTTGTGCTCTCTTAATTATGCTCATCTCTTTCATCATCTCCTCCATCATTCTTTCCATCTTGGAATTGGAAGTGGAAGGTGTGGATTCCTCTCTAAAAGATACTCTCTTTTCAGCTTTCATCCTTGCTCTCTTTTCCATTAGGTTGACTTCCACAGAAAGAGCACCTCTTTGCATATCTTCAAGAGTTGCAAAATCTCTCTCTTTTAGTGAATAGGTCATGTCAGAGTCAAACCCCTCAGGAAACTTGTTTAAAGCTGAGCCCTGTGGAGGTTTTAATTCTGGGGAAAGTGCATTATACACACTGTTAAATCTGGTACAATAAGCTTGTACACTTTCCCCTGGGTTCCTATGGAGATTGTTATAGTCAGCAAGAACTTGGAGAGGGTTCTTCTTTACCTCCCATTTGTTTAAGAATGTTTGATGGAAACCTTGGAGATCATTAATACTATGGGGGGCTAAGCCTTTAAACCATTTTCTTGCTTCTCCCCCCAGACTTTGAGAAAATAGTCTAAGTTTGACAGAATCATCATCAATTTCATTTCTGTCAAAGTAGTCATTCATCTTATCCACATGTTGTGATGCAGTTATAGCATTGCTAGCATCATACAATGGGCTTTTGGACCGATAGTCCTGTGGAAGATTGACTAATGGTACAGGAAGGACTAAGGGAGCATACCATGCTGCCATGATAGGTGGTGGGGGTGGATTTACAAGAGGTGGAGTGGGCTGAAGAGGGGTGGTTTGAACAGTGAATGTAGGGTGAGCCGATGTGGACGGAACAGCAGTAGATTTCTGAGTTGATCTCAGATGAGAGACACCTAAGTTGTGAAGGAAATGCAAATCAGGAGGTGTTGTTTCTCTATTACCAAGATGCTCACTTGTCTTCGGGGATGAAAGTGAAGACTCAGAGTCTAGCTGAATTATATCACCAAATGACCTAGTTCTAAATGGGTTTACTAAGTTAACTTGTGATTGTTGTAGAGCTGAAATATTTTCAGGGACTGAATTAGCTCTCAAGGGTGATCTGAAAACAGTTGATAATTTAATCTTAGGAGACTTCCAAAGGATACTTTCTGGGTCATCAACTATCTCAAGTGGATTAGGGTTAGGATGGGCTCTAGTGTGAATCTTTCTAGAAGCCACTATGCTGTGTTTTTCAGACCCCAATAAACAGGACAAGTTCAACCAGGTATGACAATCTTTAAATGGTTAACTAATCTGTTTACACAATTTTAATCCCACAGTCCTCTAACTGAGTTTGGATGATATTATGATGATCAGGGTTCTTCCCAGTGGAGTCTTAAGGTCTGTTCAGGATTGTGGAGTCGCCAAGTAGAAGTTTTTAGCTCCTAAGGAGGTAAAAGGTTTTATGGTCCACCACCATATTTATTGAAATCCAATCTGAAATATTTTTAGGTATTTTCTAAATTATTTTTCGATTATGTGGTTTCTAAGAATACCCTACTCTGCTTCAAAACTTAGCTACGGTTATGAGGCAAAGGCAATGTACTCTTATGGCTAAGCTAGCTGATTTTTCAAGGTTAGATAAAGTCTTAAGAGAATCCTAGGCTTTACCTAGATTGTCACTGATTCAAACAAGTTTTATCATGATAACCATTTCTTGGTAGTGCTTGAGAAGGCTGCTTTTTACTCTCAAGGTTTTATGAAGTGTTTAAAGGGAAAATTTCCCCAGCGGAGTCGCCAGAAATGTTGCTGGTGGCTCCAGCTGGTTAATAAAGCAAATGCTCTATGAACCAAATCTCTGATATCGTATGATTATCTTTAAATGAAAGGATTCGAGGTTCGGTCCCCAGTGGAGTCGCCAGAAATGTTAGGAATCTATAATTTATTAGCAATATTGGCAGAGTCCAATTACAGAAACAACATCGTTTCAACCAACTTTGGGATTCTAGGATCTAGCCCTCCTGAATCCGGAGAGGGATCTCTCCAATAAGTGCAAAGATGGATTTGTCTTTGAAAGTTTTGGGTAAAAATGTTAGGCTAGTTATGAAGGCCAAGGGTTTTTTTTGTTTTGGATGGTTGAGCATGAAATGTTACTTGAGGGGAAAGTTCCAAAGGCAAAGAGTTTCAAGGTGAGAAGTTGCAAGTGGATAGAACAACTAAGCTAAAAAGATAGATCTAACGCTGATTTTTAGTCCATTGGGCTATGGAGTCATATCTGGGCTTTAATTGAACAACAACATCAAGTGTGATCCAAGGGGCAAGTCATCTATATCGCAGGATTATTTAGATTAAAATGATGGGATGGAAACATTAAAGTGTTGGAGGGGTGGAAACTGATAATAATTTCACAAGGGATTTATAGTCAGTCCAAACAAGAAAAGCCTCTTAAGTAACTGTTTAAAACCAACCAAGTGCGGGGCTAACCATTGACTCCTTGGGCCAGTCTGTATTCAAGCAGCTTAATTGACAAACAATCCAGTAATCCACATAATTACCTTCAAAAAGTATGAAAACACATAGGAAAAACAGAGTGTAACTTAAGATCAGATAAATTACTTTTAAACCTAGTCTGCTTTCAGTCAACACCAAGGGAAACTTTCAGAATCTGTCTTTGAAGAACAGAAACTAGGAATCAGGGCAAACCATATCTTCTCTAGTCTAACTTTAATAACAAATAATGGAAATCACATTCAAGAACAATGTTTAAGCAAACAGAAGGACGAGGGAACGCCAACATTCCTAACTGTTTAAACTGTATTGAATTATTCTTAAATAAAAAAGTTTGAAGAAAACATTAAGATAAATATTTCTCAACCAGAGAAGGTTACTGATATACAACTGATCCTAACCCTGTTTAAACTGTTCTTTACAATAGAATATGAACAGTATGGCATACATAGAAGGAAAAACAATTAACAAAGAGAGGTGCACTTCACCGATGATATAGACTAGGATCCGAAGAAACAACTTTTATATTGAATTCAAACCAGTTACAGTCTTGAAACCCAATGTTTCAGTTCAACAATCATCTATTCAGCCTAAATAATCTATTACAAGCAGATCTCCAAGGGCCAGTGAACACTATTTACAATCAAAAGTTTAAGCTCGAATGTATTTCAAAGCCTGCAGAACAACCCTTTTCTCATCTTCTACTGAAGTATTTATAGAAGGATGAGGAAGTGAGATCTAACAAAAGATCTTAAGGACAATTAATACAGAGTGATGACTCCTTGGCCTTCTGATGGGCTCAATGGAGAATTTTACAGGTGGATCACAATATTAACTATTTTACAGTAAATATCAAAGCTCAGTGGGAGCTTTATTTGACTTTGAGGCTCTGTATGCTGTGTGGAGTAACTCTGCAGATAGTTTTGCATTTATTCTCTTGCAGAAGTAACTCCTTGGCTGTGCTGGAGGCAAATATCTGATTTTCTTCAATAAGTTCGGCCTCTGTTTGAATGCTTTGAGGCAACAGGTGGCTCCTTTGGTAGTTGAGGAATCAATTCGCCTCATTTGAAGTGGTGGAGGCCTTTCTGTCAGTGAAACACTTTAGGTTTTCTTTAAACTGTGTTTTGAGTTGGAGATTAGGCTTTTGATAACTGTCTTAGCCATAATCTCGTAATATTGTCTTCACTCTTCATCTGCTGTGCTTATCTTCAAACTTATACTCTTTAACTGTTCTTCGAATAAAACAGTGTCTTTTTGATGTGCAGGCCGCGCGGGGCTTTTTATGTTATCAACGCTCATGAAACATTGACAGATCATTGAATAGAGCCCGCAAATGGTTCTCTTTAGTAGCTCGAGGGTGCAGGAAACATCTTTCCCAGTCCTTGGCTTTCCTTTATTATATATAATGAAAAACCATTAAAACACCTGCATAAAACACAAAACAATTAAGAAATCCTGCGAAATGGGTTAGACTGCTTCAGAAGGCGGGAGAGGAGCGTAGCCATTGGATGAAGGCAACCAACGGTGGAGATCTGCATAGAAAGGTAAAAAGGGGAGCAGGAGAGGAATAAGGCGGAGCAGTTTTGGACCGTTCGATATGGACACGTGGACGGTCCAGATCTAATCGAAGGATCACAATCAGAGGTAGCAGGCAAGTGCATGGGATTGAAATAAAGCGATGCGATTAAGCGCTGGCCGTCGATCCGCAGATCAGATCAACGGCGGAAAGTGAATCGGAGGGTTTTTGAAGTGGGGGCAAGACTTGTGATCGGAGTTAATGAGGACCGTTGGATCATGGAAGGCGGAGAGGAGATCAATGGTGGATAATCAATCGGGGATTGACAATCGGGGGTGAAAAATTGTGATGCGATTGAAATTGCCAATGCGACGGAGCGATGGCCGTTTGATCAACGTTAGATCAACGGCGAGGATTAGTTCTAGAGCGAACCGGCGGAAAGAACTTTATAACATATGAAACCCAAAGTTTTCAACAAAAACAAAGGTTTTTTTTATGGATCGGGATATACATACATGATAGGCGCCCGACTGCGGGGCCGGTGGTTTTTACGGAATGTAATATGCCCAGGCGTATAAAAACAAGGGCCAATCGCAATCGGGCCATCGGGCCTGGTCTTTCCGATCAACCCATTTGAAAATTTGCGATGCGATTAGCACTCGGGATCCTAAACACTTGGTCTCGGGGAAAAGTTATATGGAAAGAAAATAAAGGGGCGGGGTTTATAATACATAGGACCCAACCGCATCGGAACTTTGGATGCGGGTCTCTCCAATCAACCCATTTTGATTTCTCCGATTGCGATTGCGCGATCGGTCTTTTTGATCAACCCATTTTATTTTAAACACGTGACTTCAAGTTCTTAAGTTGAAACTTTGGATAAGTGGGTTTTGGGTTTTATAAAGAAAAATGGGTTTGGGAATGAAATATTCACAAGGTCTAAAGGCCGAGGGCGGGCCCAAGTTTATATGGAAATAATATGATCGAGGTTTTAATCAGAATGGCCTAATCGCAATCAGAACTTTTGGTCTATGGAAAAAATACTTGCGCTGTTTGAATGTGTGCGATGCGATTAGCGCCGAAAGGCTTTGGCGTTTGGTTCTAACGCATGGGCATGTGGAGGGGAAGTGGTTTAGGCCTTAGTCCAAAGGGCTTGAGTCCATAGTAAAGACTTGTATTTTTTATGAATTTTTCATGGTTTTTAAATGGAAATGGGGGTTCCGAAATAGTTAAAAAGTGAGTTTTTAACTATGGAAAGGGGAATTTTTCATAAATGGAAGAAGAGGAATTTATGAAAACAAGGCAGTTTTGATGGAGAAAAGGGGAGCAAATGAAGGTTAGAGAAGGGGAAAAATAAAGATTTTTCAGCAGTCTTTCATTTGGAATCAGTAGAATTTTCTGAGTATAAAATGGAAATAGTAATGAAGATTTTTGGACAGAGGTATGAGGCCTTCAAGGAGCCTTCAAGAGCCAACAATTTTTAGTGATAAACTTTGTTCCTTGGAGGCTCAAAAATTTTTAGCCACCTTTTGGTATAACAAAATATTATAGGTGGCTAACATGACACGAAGACAAATTGACACA
>JAXQQM020065192.1:0-61366 GCA_034641835.2 Pinus albicaulis | reverse complement strand
TTTTTAGCCTTATATAGTTTAATTGTTTCAAATATGTTTTTAATAAAATGAAAAATATTCAATGTAAAACACATAGTATTTAGAAACAAAAGTTATTTGATACAAAACATCTAGGTTTTAACCTTATATAGTTAATTGTTTTGAAAATATATTCTTAATAAAATGAAAAATATTCAATGTAAAACACATGCACATTAACATATAATTGTGATATTTTCCCTTCTTTCCAACTTAGTCCATCCTTCTAGAAAAATCCCTTTTAATGAAGCAAATATATCCATAGTGATCCACTAATATTTGTTCACCAACAACTATTCCATTTTGGACTTATATTTCTCAAAACTATGCTCTTTGAATTTATGCATCTATATCTTTAAACTACTTGAAACTATTTTATTTCACCATAGGAATCATTTCGATATGTCTCCCATTTTAATGGGGTGTATCACACTTCGAGAAAAAACACATTAGCCATAAAAGTTTCCAATTGAAAACAAAAGTTATTTGATACAAAACATCTAGGTTTTAACCTTATATAGTTTGTTGTTTCAAATAGATTCTTAATTTAAAATGAAAAATATTCTATGTAAAACACATGAATTCTTATACACCCTTAAATGTCTACGTAAAGTAGTTTGAGTGATTCCATGAGTCCTCTACACCCTTCATAGGGTACAATTGTGAAAGGTAGTGTTAAATTCTACAAGTTCTATAGGCAAAGTATGTAAAGGGACAGGTAGCCTCTAGATCTCATTTTTTTATGAAAGGTGACATATCTAGTAAATTCCCCTAAAGTCAACCCCTGTAAGGCCTAAAAATTGAAACTAAAGTGGCTAAACTCTCAAAGAATTTTGAACTTCCATAGGATTTTAGAGTCAATCTCTGTAACAAATCTAAATATAAGTTCTTCATTTTAATATCCATAAACCTCAACCAATTTAAGGTAAATTGTGTACATGTGTCATTTCTCCCATAAATTCTTAGGCAAAGCACTTTAAGGCAAACTGTTTACATGTGTCATTTCTCCAATAAATTCTTAGGAAAAGTTTTTAAAGCATGTACATGTCATGTTGTATTTCTCCCATTAACTTTAAAGCATGTTTTTTGTAAGTGCATTTAAAATAATTTTGCAAAGCATGTAAATGTCATTTCTCTCAAGAATTAAGGCCTAAACATTGAACCTAAAGTGGCTGAACTCTCATAGAATTTTGAACTTCCATAGGATTTTAGTCTATCTATTGAGTGTTAACTTCTAAAAGTTCTAAAGGTAGATTTTGTAAAGGGCCAGGTAGCCTCTATATCTCATCTTTTCTCAAAGGTCACATAACCAGTAAATGCCCCTATAGTCAATCTCTATAACATATCTAAATAGAAGTTTGAACTCTCATAGAGTTTTGAACTTCGATAGGATTTTAGTATGTTTGTTGACTATTGGCTTCTACAAGTTCTAAGGTAAACCATGCACATGTCATTTATCTCATGATCATGTGGTTTTTTTTTTGTTTTTTTTAAAGGGATAAGAATTTACCATTAAATATGGTTGAAAAATGGAAATTATGCATAAAAATTTCTTGCTATCCCAATCCAGGGAAAGCGGTGATTACATATGTTCTTTCTAATATTCCGACTATAAAATTCGTCCAAAGGAAACTGAATATACCGAGAAGAACAACAAACTACGAGGCATATTATATTGGATTGATAGAAGGCTTGAGAACAACTATGGAGTATGGATCAAATGGAATTGTAGTTTTCACCAATTTTGAACTTATGTGCAACCAGATGAATGGCATGTACCAAGTTAAGAAGGAGAGGCTAAAAGAACTGCATGGAATAGCAAACAATATTGTTAGCCAATTTCAACTTTTTAGTATAAGACATTGTTCAAATGTGAATAAGATGTTTGCTGATCTAGTGCATGGGGAAATGCCAATTTAGGATTCATCTATCAAAGATGAATTAATAGATGAATTAGAATTATATAGGGCAATGCCAATGCAATATTCATCTCTCAAAGATGAATTAGTTTTGAGACGCTCTTCTTCAAAAATTCAAGATTCATCTCTCAAAGATGAATTAGTTTTGAGACGCTCTTCTTCAAAAATTCAAGATTCATCTCTCAAAGATGAATTAGTGTTGAGACACTCTCCTTCAAAATTTATTGATGGAAATTGTAACATATCTTGGATATGTGTGTGTGTGTTTTGTACTTATAAATGCGTCTTTTTTAATGACCATGTGATTTTTCCAATTATATACCAAGTGCACTTCCACCACACCATGTAAAGCGCAACTTGGTGAACTACACATTTGCAACAAGTGGTGAACTTCACATTTTTATAAAATCAAAATGCGGGGACTTCAACAAATTTTTGTTTAATTGGAGTTTCACTTCTTTTTTAATGACAATGTGTTTTTTTCAATTTTATACCAAGTGTGCTCTCACCATGTAAAGCGCAATTTGGTGAACTTATCATTTTTATAATTTTTTTTGCTTAAATTGAGTTTCACACATCAATTAGTGCTTTGAAAGTTGTGTTTTACATAATTTGTGTACAGTAAATTACATTAATTTTCTGAAATTTATTTTGAATTTATTTTAAATTAGTCATTTAAAAAAATAATTGTAAATGTCCACCGTAGATATATATATATCATGGAGGATGAACGACGAAGATCAACAGAATCCCATATCTCTAGGAGAGGGGGGATCAAGGATCGAGGGATGTTCATGGTATTTAAATATAATCTTAAATCTCTATACATGTGTGTACATATGGAATTGATTTTTTATCGACTTTGTGAGTTAAATTAGTTGTTAATAAGTTTCATTTTTTATTTTTTAGGAGCTAAGAGGAGAAGGGTCTCTACTCCATCCATGGAGCATGCCCATGGTTCACCCAGTCATGGTATGGTTCACACAATTTAATCAATGAATATGTATATGTATTTATATGTACACATGAATGTATTTTTCAATTGATTATAAATTCGTATTTGTTTATGAAGCTTCTCTCTCGTCTCGAGAGGTTGGTGGTGGTTCAAATCCCCTTAGAGGGCCATCAATAAGTGCTAGCAGGTTGCGTGAAGGTAGTGATATTTATTCTCCCGAAGGCCAATCAACGGCTGGTGGTGCTGGTTCTCATCAGGGTCGTTCTGGTTCTCAACAATTTCAGGGTGGGGAATATGCTAGCCAACTACATCGAGGTTGCCATCAATTTGAATATTTTTTTCATTCAATTTGTACAAATTTGTTTACATGTATTTTTTCTAATATACAAAATTTTATATATTGATGCAGAGGCTGAAAATGCTCCAAGTGTTGGTAAAAAAAAGACGCAGGGTAGAATGCTTCATTCAAGAAGAAGGTTGTCCACCCACCACGACTTATCCGATCGACATTTCTGATATACCTTGGGAAAGAAACATGGAGCAATGTACCTTAGAAAGGTGTCAACAACTTCATGCAAAATATTAGAGAGATCTTGTGGCTTTGACTCTACCTGCTGAGAGTCGACAAAGATTGGAAATAGTTACACACTCTTTAGGCGAACTAGTAGCTGTGTATCGAAAGCTTGGGCCAACGACTAATACATTTGTAGAAGTCATGAGAAAAATAACAGAAACAATAATGGGTCCCGATAAATGGGAGGATGTAAAAAAAAGAGTTACAAAAGAAATGGCGAAGTCAATGTTTAATTTCAAAGAAGGGCCGAAAAGAAAGATGCTGAAGGTGCAATACTTCAAGCACCCCAATATAGCTCACTATTTGTATGATAGACACCTTGCGGCCAATGGAAGACTCCCATGGAACGATGAGGTTCCTCTTTATTTTGTAAATTTTTTTTTTATGCAGAATTTTTTTTGGAAATGAAACCTAATTACAATGACCTTCCGTTTGAATTTTTTTGGTCCCGGGAAAGGTCGATTGTGTGACCGTAGGGGCGCTAGGCATGATGTTGAGTTGCCTCACCTTGAGCCATCATTGGTTAGTCGACCTTTTCGGGTTGAAACTTTGCAGTCAGAGATGGAAGCCACTTCTCAAATTGGTCGAGAAGCAAGGGATGCCATCATCGACAATGTTCACAGTGGATTGGGTGGAGTCGATGTTTGTCTGAATCAACAAAGAGCACGTGAGAATGCACGCGCCAATTTTGTGTATTGTATAGATGAAGAGATTGACAACGTGAGTGTTGAAGATCTCAAAATATATGGAAATAATTGTCGCATTGGTTGGAAAGACCTAATTATTCATGAGGAAGAGGGTGCGAGAACGATATGTGTTAATGGTTAGGGTTCAATTACTTTAACACATACATGTACAATTTGTAATAAATACACATGTATATGTATACATTTATTTGTATGTACATTATTCTAACAAAAATGAATCATTATATGTTAAAACACCATTTGTAGTTGTCACGCTTGATGAATGATGAAAATGTTAATATCACGTTCAGAGCCTCTGGTTCAAACAATCAATATGGGTCTCACCGTCAAGATATGTTGACAAATGTTAGTGTTTTTTAAGTGATATTTTTAAAATAAATAATTGTGCACATATGTACATGTACATATATAATAATAAAATGTTTTAACAGATTCCGATTCCGTCCGATGTTTTTGGGATGACGATACCTTCTTCTTCCTTGGGAGATATACCTTCTACCTCCTTAGGAGATGTGCTAGATCCACAACAAGTATGGACAATTTTTCACTTTTAAAATTTATGTTTTTAAGTTATATATATTCCACCTCAAAAAGTTCCATTAAAAAATGAGATATATCTATATCTTGAGTTATTTTAAATTTTTTGAATTTTAGGTTTTTGGAGATTTTCTTTTGGAGCCTCTCTTAGGAGATGTCCCAAATTCACCTACAGAAGTATTCAAATTTTCACTTTTAAATATATATGTTTTTTTAAAAGTTATAATTTATAAATTGAAGTTTAAAAGTTTTATTATAAATTGAGATCTTGATCTTCAATTATTTTATACTTTTAAAATTTTGAATTTTAGGTTTCTATAGAAGATTTCCTTAATCCATGAACTATAGCGATGGATATAGGAACATCCACACCATTTCAACCATTTGAATAAGTTGTCTAACTTATTTTTTAATATTATTCAAAATAAGTTTATCTATACATGCATTTTCATCTGAAAATTTTTAGTATATATATATATATATATATATATATATATAATTGTACATGTATATTGTATAGTTTGCTGTTGGAGATGTTCTCATGGGGGAAGTTGTAGCAGACGAGAAACAAATGGAGAGGGAACCTCATGAGGTATTGCAAGATTTTTTTTTATATTTTGTTTTTTACATGAAGTTCTCAATATTCTCACTCATTTTTAAAACATCAAATTTTAATGCTTGTACATGCATTGTGTACAGGTTCCCCATGCTTCGCAAGGTAGCTCACGGATTGACACTCTGCTAGGAAAAACATTACATCCATTTTTATTTGATGGACATGATTTCTAGGTTTGATTGAGATTTATAGTCTTAAATTTACTTTTTTATATATACTTGATACTTGTGAGATCTACAATTTTTTGACATATTTTATTGTGTTAATATAATTTGTTTTGTTTTTAAAAGATAAGTTTTGGATGGTTGAAGTACTTTTGGCATGTGAATGTGAAGTAATGTTGTTATATAATTTGTTTGGTTTTTAAAACTTAAGTTTTGGATAGTTGAACTACTAGTAATGTTGTGATCTATAAATTAATGTTTTGCTTTTGAACTACATTTGGCATGTGAAGTAATGTTGTGTTATAATTTGTTTTGTTTTTAAAACTTAGTTTTGGATGCTTGAAGTATATTTGGCATGTGAAGTAATGTTGTGATCTACAACTTTTTTTTAAATTAAAGGTTAAGTTTTGGATGGTTGATCTACATTTGGCATGTGATATAATGTTAAATGTTTTTATTGCATATTTGAACTACAATTGGCATTGCATGTGAAGTAATGTTGTGATATAATCAAAAAGTTTTTAAAACTCAAGCTTTGGATGGTTGAAGTAAATTTGGCATGTGAAGTAATGTTGTGATCTATAATTTTTTGTTAAACTAAAGTTAAGTTTTGGATGGTTGATCTACATTTGGCATGTGATATAATGTTAAATATTTTTATTGGATAGTTGAACTACAATTGGCATGACATGTGAAGTAATGTTTTGATATAATCAAAAAGTTTTTAAAACTCAAGTTTTGGATGGTTGAAGTACATTTGGTATGTGAAGTAATGTTGTGATCTATAATTTTTTGTTAAATTAAAACTACATTTGGCATGTGATATAATGTTAAATGTTTCTATTGGATAGTTGAACTACAATTGGCATGACATGTGAAGTAATGTTTTGATATAATCAAAAAGTTTTTAAAACTCAAGTTTTGGATGGTTGAAGTACATTTGGCATGTGAAGTAATGTTGTGATCTATAATTTTTTGTTAAATTAAAAGTTAATTTTTGGATGGTTGATCTACATTTGGCATGTGATATAATGTTAAATGTTTTTATTGGATAGTTGAACTACAATTGGCATGGCATGTGAAGTAATGTTGTGATATAATCAAAAAGTTTTTAAAACTCAAGTTTTGGATGGTTGAAGTACATTTGGCATGTGAAGTAATGTTGTGAGTTTCACACATAAATTAGTGCATAGTAGTTTCACCAATTGAATAAAATTTGAAAAGGAAAATCATATAATATTCAAAGAGATAGAAAGGTTAAATATTGCATAAGCATTTCACTAGTTGAATAAAATTCAAAAAGGAAAAATCTGAAATAGTTCATATAAATTTCTTCTCCATATAATAACTCAAGGCAGTCTTCTTTTGACAAAGTCACTCATCCAAAGTGTAGATTTAGGTGATTACTAATGTCATCAATTTACCAATTTATAAATCAACAAGGCTTCCTAGTTGAGTGCATTAATGACATTGACCCCAATTCAAAAAACATATATGTACTTCTTATCTTTCCAATCAAGATTAAAGGGATTTATATGGGAAAGAGAGACAGAACATATAGCCCATCAACTAATTTTAGAGGTCAATGAAGGCATCTAGTGAAATGGAAAAGGTCAGAGAAGGCTCAACCAATACGAGTTTTAATCATGTGGGAAAATGTTTGGAACACTTTATTGTACTCCAGTAATCTTAAGATTGCTTTTGATCTCTACATACTCTTGTTTGAGTGAAAAATTTTCCAATGGGAAGAACATAGCTTTTCAATCGAACTAACCATATCAATTGAGCTCTATTTGAAAAAAGAGTAAAGAAAAGCTAACATGCCAACAAAACATGTCAGCAAAATACCATTCATGGTTGTCATTTTTTATTGGAATAGCTAAATCAAATTAAGGCTTATGCATCCAAAAACAATTTCAATGAAGAGAATCCTTAATATGATTTATCTATTCCAATAAAAAATAACAACCAAGGATGTTATTTTGTTGACTTTTTGTTTTTTTCACTTTTTTTTCAAATATAGCTCAATTGATATGGTTAGTTGGATTGAAAAGCTATGTTCTTTCCATTGGAAATGTTTTCACTCAAACAAGAGTATGTAGAGATCAAAAACAATCTTAAGATTAATTTCAAGTACAATCAAGTGTTCCAAACATTTTCCCACATGATGATACCTTCATTGACCACTAAAAAGTAGTTGAAGGGCTATACGTTCTGCCTCTTTCCCATATAAATCCCTTTAATTTTGATTGGAAATATAAGAAGTAGATATTTGTTTGCTGAATTGGGGTCAATTTCATTAATGCACTCAACTAGGTAGCCTTGTTGATTTATAAATTGGTAAATTGATGACATTCAGTTAATTGCATTCTACAACATATATATTCAGTACGTGAAACATTTTTCATCAATGAACATAGGAAAAATACTTGAACAATTAATTGCATTCTAGAACACACACACACACACACACACACACACACATATCCAATACGTGCAACATTTTTCATTAATGCACATAGAAAAGATACTTTTAGTTAATTTCCTAGAACATATCCGACCATTGGACAGACAAATTTTGTACTAGATTTTCTATCAAGAATAGAGACGTGGGTTAAATCCCACCAAAGGTAGGAGAAGTGCTCCGAGTCTCTTGTCTGAAAGGAATATTCATACAAAACTATATTGTGGATCATTTATTTACATTCCATACTTTTTACCAGAAAATCCCATGAGAAAAACTGGTCACATTCAGTCCGAGTATATATCTAGTACGTGCAACATTTTTCATCAATGCACATAGAAAAGAAAATTTCAGTTAATTTCATTCTATAACATATATATTTAATACATGAAACATTGTTCATCAATGCACATATAGTAAAACTACTTGAACAGTTAATTGCATTCTAGAACACACGCGTGCACACACACACATATATATCCAATACATGCAACATTTTTCATCAATGCATGTATAGAAAAGCTACTTTCAGTTGATCCTAGTGTGCATGTACCAAAACAATTTGTACATGTGCAAACAGTTGGCACAGATAACATAAAAAGGAAGCTTAATTTCTAGTTGAGTTCTGGAAGTTCTAAAACATAATCCAAAGAGAAGAAATTGTTGGGCAGTTCAATCAAAAAAATTCCAATGGAATGCCATCTTCAATGATCTGTTCATGATCGGATTTTCACATTTTTCATTTCTTAATTTTCATTTTTTTCTTTGATTGAACCTCTATCAACTTTATGTGTGCTGCACACACCAAGTGACTATATTGACAACTTATGACATCAGGTTCATAGTCTTCAAAGTAAAAAAAATCCCCAATTTGATTAGTTTGTCTGAAAAAATACCCTTTTAGTATAATAGATCCTCTTTCATATGGAAACTTGTGATCATTATAGTTTTCTAATAATTTCATTTTACATTCATTGCAACGCATCAAATAATACTTCACATTTTCATCATTATCAACAGGTGAAATTACAACAAAAACATCTCCTGCACAATAAAACAAACTTAACAAACTTATGTATTTAAATTTATTTATAGATCTTTATCATTTGAAAGAAATTCAAATGTTACCTTCTCTAACAAGATCAAAAACTCGATCACCATCGGATGATATTATAGTCTCCTCTGATTGCATTTCTTCAAACATTGCAACGGACATTTTTCCCTTTGTATTTAGCTCTGTATGTTTCCAATCTCTTACATACATTTTGTTTTCACAAACGTCATTGGATTATGTTTTGTCTATGCAAACATGACAAAAACAAGAATATTTTCTTTTATCCAATGCAAACGCATTTGTGGACAACTTTGTTTTAATTGAATGCAATTTTCGAGTCCCTTTTATTGTTTCAACGTCATTTCCAATTGATTTATCTACTTCTTCGATCCCAATATGCCAAAAAAACCTTTATATGGAAAATTCAAAGAAGAATGTAAATATGATATAAAATACAATCAAAGATAATCAAATTGTGATAAATGTACATTGTTTAAAATTAGATATCCAATAAAAATTAAAATGAATGTACCTTCGCACTTCCCTTGATTGGTTAGTCTCATGGCTTAGAGCAGCGATGCACCATTGAATAAATTCTTTAGCGTACACAAGTCGGTTTGCAGAGGGATTCATTTGATATCTTCGAAGTGCTCATTTTATGCATGCCCCTACACCGTCATGTTCTCCTTTTCCATGACTTGTCTCCAAGAAATTCCAATAATGTTTAATGCAGGTTTTCTTATGAATACAACACAACCAAAAGAAGGATCGTGCATATTTGAATTGACATGCGCATCCATCTGACCATATCCAATGTTCATTGAATTTTATTCCCCTTCTTTTCAAGGAATCATAAATCTTTCCAAAACAGTGTTGTACAAAATATGTATCATGTTGATGATCATCACTGATATAAAAGTGATATTATTTAATAACATGTCGATTTTCACTGGTGCTTTCTATATGATCGACGTTTTGTTCAGCATGTCTATATAGAATATGGATGAGCATGGAGACTTGGTCAGAATGATAGTATTCACTCTGAATTTCTTTTTGTGGAACAAATGTGTAGTTTTCTGCAAAATCAATTACTGACAAAATGGTCCCTGGTGGAAAAAATTCAGGGGATTTTTTGAATTGCAAGTCTTGCCATCGAGCTCTATGGGAATGCTTGGTGTATTTATAAATTTCTACCTCAAACTTTCTCAAGAAGTCTATCACAAAAATTTCTTCTTCTCGTAATTCAATTCTTTTAGCATTATTTTCAAATTGAATAGATGTATTGATATATTCATATCTCTTCCATTTCACTTTCATGTTGGAAAATGATTAATCATTTATATCAATACGATATTTGTTTTGAAATTTAGTAAAATTTTCACAATCATCGCATTTTTTACCACCAACAAATTTATTTTCGTAAAATAGATCATCGCTTTGTCTTTCACATAGAATTTGAGATATGAAATCACAGATAGTGGAAGGAGGAGGTGAATCCTTCTAAAATGTTCTACCAAAATTAAGGAATGTGTCACAATATAACTCAAATTCCACATGATAACGATAACAACAAGTGTCACGTACGGTGATAGGTTTTACATACCATGGTTTTTATTGAACAAAAGCACTGATTGACACATGAATTTCATGATTCTCTTCTTTGAACTTGTTGAACAACTCTATCTGAGTGGTTTCCAAGAAATTTTTTTTCATGTTCTTCGTATTAATTTCGTGCTATTCTTCTTTGCATCAAATCCCTCGCATTTGGCGAAACACGTGAATTTTTCTTCCAATATTCATATATATTTTTTTAAACATGTTCTCCAAGTCTATCTTTGTATGGCTGCCTACAAATAGATCTCCAACAAGCGAGTTCATCATTTACATCTATTTGCAACCAAAATTTCTGATGTTGTAGAAATTTTTTCGTGAGGTTCCTAATGCTCGTGCCATAGATTTTACCAAGCGATTATATTTAGTACTTGATGAAACCACTGCCATATGTATTTCTCTACGTACAACTGAAACATTTTTCTGTCTAGATCTTCTAATTGAATTTATAGCACTATTTATATTTTGTATCACATTTTCCTTCATTTTTTTTTTTTATCTTTGGTTGATTTTCGAATACCCAATAAAGTTGTAGCTTCTTTTAATTTCCTTAATGATAGGAGACCTTTCAACATTTGGGCTTGAACTGTCACATTTTCCTTTATGAAGTACGTATTAAAAATGCAGTTAACATGATATCGTATATAATGGTCAGCTTTTTTATCTCCATATCTGTGAGTGTCAACATTTTCTAACATCTCATCATCAATATTGATTTCATATATACATATTCGAATGAATAGTACATATAATAAGTTTACATATTCAATAAATAACTAAATTAATAAATATATGTATAATTTCAATAACACGTGCATGTGTTCAACATATATATATATATATATATATATATATATATATACCTTGTGATTCAATTTTTTCAGTTGAATTTCTTTCAACATTTTCAACATCTTCAATCATTGGTTCAATATCTCTTTCACTTTCTCTTTCAAAATTTTGTATCTCATCATCCATGTTTTGAGGAATATCTCTATATGTTTACATTGCAAAATATTTTTCAAATTAGTTCATCAAATAAAAATTAAGCTTCACATTTTACACTAGTAAAATTTTAAATATATCAAACTCGTAATATTTACATTTACATACCTGCTTCAACTTCTAGTTGAGGTTGATTTTTCCCTTCAATATTTTAGAGTGCTTCTATCTTTCTTTTGTGAGATTGTCTCGTCTCTTCTCTACGTTCCTCAGGGTCTCTTTTTCGATCATATTTTTTTGTACAATTCCTTCATTTTCCCATGATAATAGAGTATGAAGTTCAAAAAATTTCCTTCAAAAATTTAGACAAAAACGCAATTAAAAAAAAACATCACAAAGGATTTAATTTTAAAAAAACTTATTTTAATTTTTTTGCAAAAACTACATACTTCAATCCAAAAAACTTACTTCAAAAAATCCAAGAGAAAAATGTCTTATAAAAATGAAACGAAGCTCGAAATATTTCCTTCCAAATCCTACAAAAATATTTCATTTAAAAAGATAGACAAAAACTCATTTTAAAAAATCATTTTAAAATATTTACTTCAACCCAAAACACGTACTCTAAAAAAATGTCACTTCAAAAAATGCCTCAAAAAAATGTCTATTAAAAATTAATTTCAATTTCTTAAAAAATGTCACTTTAAAAAATACTTCAAAAAGGCCTCTAAAAAAATATCACTTTAAAAAATAATTCCAAAAAATGTCGAAAAAATGTCCTTTGAATATTAAGCCTAAAAAGATTCATTTCGAAATTAAGCTCAAATCCATACCTTCAAAAAAAATGATGCCCAAAAAACATCCAAAAGATGTAACACATACCTCCATGAAAATGAATCCCAAAAACAATCCAGAAATCCATCACATACCTCCAAGAAATGTCCTTTGAATGTTCCTCCAAGAAAGTCCTTTGAATGTTCCTCCAAGAAAAGTCCTTAAACCCAATGTTCTTTGAATGTACCTCCAAGAAAAGTCTTAACCCAAAACAATCTAAAACCCAAAACAATTCTTTGCAAAATCAGACCAAGACCCAAGACCTTTGTAAAATCAGACCAAATGTTCGAAAATATGCAAAAATAATGAATGATTTCGCGGCAATTTATATGCCGCGAAATGTTTTTTTGGAGGGGATCCGCGGTATTTTCTGGCCGACATAAAGTCAGGTAAAATTTTGATCGAACTTTTATGTCATTATACTTGATGGGCCATCGACACAAAATGTAATTTGACCAAACTTTTTTTAAGAGTTCGGCCGAACTAACGCATCAGCAATTACGCAGAGCCAAGCTCTGAATACGTATCTGCAACTTTGGACTGGCTAAACTCCATGAAACATTCTGAATTAACTGCCGGAACCAAGACAAGCATTTTCAGAATTGAATCTACTTTCAGGAAATATAACTTTTATGGAATTTCATAAATATTTACTAATTTTAATTAATTTTCTAATAAAACGGGTGCAAACAATATTTGAAGGTCATTATGATTCAGTTAAATCATAATTCTATATCTTCCAAAATACATTGTAAAAAAAATTGAAAAATGTATAGTGCATTACATTGGTCCGTCATCTCTAATGAGTAGCTTTTATATTTTTAATTTATAACTTATATGTTAAGAATTTCTTGCGTCGCAAAACATATTCAAAATATGCAATTTTTTCATATTGGGTCAGTTCAAAAAATTCTAGTAATTATGATATGCATCCATTGGCTTTGTAAATATGACGAACCTGAAAAAGACTCTCTCTAGATTGTTGTAACACATTTTGTTTCTCAAAAACAAAAATTTTCAAAGAATACAACATTGTGTATTAACATGACTTCTTATGAATCCTTTGATTGTTAAAAAACACACACTCAAAGAAACACTAAGTTGACATATCAAATGTGTATAAAAAAATTCCAAAAAATAAGTACTAGAAAGCTAACAAAATTTCTGACAACTTTTATTTCTATCGCAAAATGAAATTCTAAACATAAAAATTGTTTTAGCTTGCAGAAAGTTGAAGAACAAAAAAAAATGAAAGTTTTTTCTCAAAAAAGGGCAAAAAATGTAACCCAGCTTCATATTTTAGAAACTAATAGCTTGTCAAATCCCTAGCCATTTTCTTTGATTGTGGATCAGTTTATAAACTAGAATATACTCTCTCTTCAGAAGACTCTACAGTATATATTGGATGCAGGGAATGTTTATGATAAAACTTGTAAAAAAACCCCTTACGTTTGTCTCAACTTACTCTATTGTTAATTATATAGTGTCAATTTTGTAAAACTATAATCTAGAGTAAGCACTGAGTGGGTTTTTCTTTTGTAATTTTTGTTTGGAATTGAAAAATAAATAAAAAATATAAAAGCTAAAATTATGTAGTGAAAAACTTTGTTTAAAATTTCAGAATAAAAATTTGAGTAAGTTTGACATCATATAATATGAAAATTATTTATGATTATAAAGTAAAAAACATGTAAGATTTTTTTAGCTACAATTACGTAATTAAAGATATGTATATAGTTTTTTTGAACCGAAGAAATTTGATATTCATTAACAAAAAAAATCATAAAGAGTATGTATGTAGTTAGAAACCATTACAATTAAGTAATTAAAGGTAATTTTAGGGTTTGGAAATTTAAAAAAGATCACATATTTTAAAAAATTTCATTATTAATTTAATTTTCTATATATTAAGAAATACTACTCATGAATATAAAAACAATTGTAACATAAATAATATATAACAAAAAAAACCATGTATTTTTGGAATAATAAAATAGCTGTAACAAAAATAATATAGAACAAGAAAAACTATGCATATTTGAATGTATGAAAATTTAGATACATTTTAACAAATAAAATTTTAAAAGAATAATGGTTACAAACATTTAAAAATAGTTTTATTAAATAATTAGTTTAGATCTATATTTTTCATATCAAGGCATATGTTCCCTCTAGGCTCTTGGTAGATCCAGAGTTAAGATTGATCTAGGCTATCTTAATTTCCCTCTTTAAATAAACTACATTCCACATGAATAACATGGGTCAATACCATGGGCTGTTTTTATAGTTTATTATTATTTTATTTTATTATTCTTATTTTTTATTTTATTTTGACTAGTTAAAATGTTCGTTACATTATGTCAATATTTTTATTTAATTTACTTTTTTTTTTGTGTAATTTGAAATAGTCAAAATGTTAAATTGAGGTTAAAATCTAACAAAATTTTTAATAACAACATTTTCACTTAAAAGTCACCAAAACTTAAATTCAATTTAACTTATTAAAAAGAAAAAAAAACTAACATTATAAAAAACATATAAAAACCTATTTACTTGTGGATCTAATGGGCTAAAACATTTCAATCGTTTAACAATTGATCCAATGAATCAAACATGGACGCAGTGGCAGCTAGGGGAGTTGTTTTCAAATAATAATTCTTTACGGCGTAAATATTTATTTATTTTCTAATTTTTAAAAAATAAATTAAATATTTAATATTTATATTTTGAATTTTTTTTTAAATAAATTAATAAAAGAACTTTCGGATTAATCACATAATTAGGATTAGGTCGATGTTTCGAACCAGCTAATGTGGTTCATCCTCAGGACAAGGTGGAGAGACTAATCGATCTCAACGAATAAATAGTGGAGATGCATCATTGCTCGGAAATAGCAGTTAAGAACTAGATGTTAAGAACTAGTCGTTAGAAAGTTAGTTAGTAAGTTAGACTTAACAGCTCTTTTTATTCATTGAGATCGATTAGTCTCTCCACCTTGTCCTGAGGATGAACCAATCCTAATGATATGATTAATCTGAAAGTTCTTTTATCTACACTATGATCACAAAAGTCTTAAATCTAACAATAAATTAAATATTAAATGTTTATATTTTGAATTTTATATATTTATTTTTAATAAATTAATAATTATTTATTTATTTATTATTATTATTAGTTGAATAAATATGAATTTTTATGATCATATGCATAACATACTAATATATAAATTTATAAAATTGTAATATAAATATTAGACATTTATTTATTCTTAAAAAATGGATAAATAAATATTATTTGAATTGAAAATAAACTTATTATTAAAAAAAAATTAATAATTTATTAAAAATAAATATATAAAATTCAGAATATAAATATTAAATATTTAATTTATTTAAAAAAAAATCAAAATATAAATAGTTAATATTTAATTTATTTTTTAAAAAATAGAAAATAAATAAATTTTTATTTTTATTTTTATTTCTTATTCGAGTTAAACCAGTCATTAATTTACAAATGACTAGTTGGAGCTTTCTGCATCTAATTAAATGAGGTTCTCTGATCAAATTCTCATCTTGTCTTGATGATGAACCACACCGGCTGATTCAAAACACGTCGACTCTCATCTTGTCTTGATGATGAATCACACTGGCTGATTCGAAATGCGTCGACTTAATTTACTTTGATGTGATTTTTACAGAAAGATTTTATACACAAATATTTAAATTCTATTTTATGAAATATTCGGATAGTACAAATATATGATATTCTTTTATGGAATTTATACCATATATTTATGTCATTTATATGATAAAAATGATTTCATATATCTTTATCATTCATAAAACAAACCATGTAATGAATGCAAAGTGATAACCTAGTTAGATTACTAAAAATATGAAAAACTTGGAATATTAAAAGAAAAATCTATGTATTAGTATGAAGAACGAATATTATTAGAAAAGACTGTAGAAATTTAATGTAGATTCAAAATTGCTCATATAATATACTAAAACATAAGACTGTAATTTACTCTACTAATCCGCAGAATTAAATTCATGATCGAGAACAAAAATTATTAACATGCATTAGAATTCCACACACATACATAGAGATATATCTAGGGGAAAGTAATTGCTCAAAACCCTTTACTATTTGTATTGTATTAATCAAAGAATCTAGATGAATACAATATGTTATGCTCAACCTTGAGCTCAACTTGCACAAGTATCTTCTATCCTCTGCATGACTTACTCACTTTGGACAACACTTACCCAATTTTCAAGCCCTTCAAACTCCTATTTCCTTCCATTGTTCCTTGAGGAATTAGGCCTCTATTAATTAGGAAATTTCTCATTGATAATTGTACAATTCCTTTAGGTTTTCCTTTGACTGCATACATGACCTGTACAACTTGGAATATTCTACAATTGATAGTACACCACCCTTTAACTCCAATCTCAACTGGGTAACTTGAATCTCATGCACGCATGAGTTAATTTATGTTGATTGATCAGTTAACTAGATAAAGACTGAAGATGCACCTGATTTCTAGACCTCCGACTAGTTCCTCCAATATTTGGAACAAGTTTAAATCACTTTAACTCAATTTAACTAAATTAAATTGTTACAACTGAAATTAACTCAACGTATCCTCCTAAAATTTAGGAATCCCTACATCAATCGATTTACGGAAGGATTTATGATGGAGAACCTAATCGATGTTGCTATGGATTGGTCGTTGGACTAAGACCCTCGATTCAGGCTGCTCGTTGGATGGAGAGAATATGTACACAACTCAAGTTCATCCTCCAACTTGAATTAACTAAGATAATTGAGTGATAATAACTCAGTAAACTCATTCAAGTTGTCTGTTGATGTGGAATTTCGATTTCCCCTAATTTAATCAAAGGAAAAATTTAATTACAAACTTGTGTTGCATTTTCAACACTCTCTCTCAGCAAGAAAGGGATTATCAAATATCCCAATCCTACTTCTATGGAACTCACATTTTCCTCTTGAAAAAGATTTTGTCAAAATATGATCTTGTTCCTTTGTTGGAATATACTAGAACAACATAATCTGCCTTTGCACACAATCTCATAGATTGTGGTACCAAATATCAATGTGCTTGGATCGATCATGAAAAACTAGATTCTCAGATATTTTGATAAAGATTCGATTTTCATAGTGAATCATAGTAGGATACATCATATGACCAAATAACGCAACAAGAATCTTTCTCATCCGGATAGCTTCACAAGTTTCTTAACTGACAGCCATGTACTCTGCTTCTGCTCAGATGAGAGCAACTAATATGTGCTTCATGTTGTACCAAGAAAATGATGTTGACTCAACACTGAAAAATTATCCTGAAGTGTTCTTCCTATCTGATGCACTTCCCCCCCAAATCTGCATTTGTGAAGCCTTACAGCTTCGCTCCCTCTGTCCAGATGTATCAAATTACAAACTTAGTGGTGCCTCTGAGGTACCGTAGTACATGTTTAGCAGCCCTCAAAAATAATTTGGTTGGTCAAACGATGACTCAACTAATTTACCGCATAAAACATATATGGCCATGAGTTCATGAGATACATGAGTGAACCTACCTACTGTATATACATGGTAGCATCCACTTCCTCACCTGAAGTTACATACTCTTTCCTCTAGTTGGTCGCTAGAGGAGTCTCCATGGGTTTTCATCTGTCTATGTGGAACTTCTGAAGTATCTCGTTGGCATAATTTCCCTGAGAGACAAAGATTTCCCCTTCTCTCTCTCATACTTCCAAACCAAGGAAATAATGCATCAACCCCATGTCCTTCATTTTGAACTATTTTTCAATATCCTCCTTGCAAGACCTGATAAGTTGTTCATCACCAGTCAAAATCAAGTCAATAACATATAAGATTATAATCAACAATTTACCTTCTACCATAATGTGGTAAAGGTTTGCATCTGCTTCACTTTTTTTGAAGCCAAAATCAATGAGGTAGTTATCAATCTTGGTGTACCAAACATAAGGTGCTTACTTCAACCCATACAACTCTCGCTTGAATCGACACACATGTGACTCCCTTTCGAAGGTCTCAAATCCTTCATTTAGGAATGTTTTCTTCACATCCATCTAGTGGATTTTCCACCCCATTTGTGCAGTTAGAGCTAGAATTGATCAGATGGAAGAGTACCTTGCTACAGGAGAAAAGGTCTCTTCATAGTAAATCCCTTCTACTTGAGAGTACCCCTTGGACACAAATATGGCCTTGTTCTTCTCAACGCTTCCATTTGTTGCATCCTTTACCTTCTAAATCCATATTGAACCCACTACTGACTTGTTTGCAGGTCTTGGGACCACTTCCCAAACATAGTTTCTGGAAATTGAATGATATTCCTCTACCATAGCATCAACCCATACAAGTTTCTCTACAGCTTCCTCGAATGAGGTTGGTTCTGTATCTACTAGCTCACTCATCAAAACCATGTAGCGTGTGTACTATTCTGGTGACGTCCTATGCCTGTGTTTTGATGTGGTTGCTCCCATATTCTCTCTAGCATCCTGAAATAATCTGCCAGCTTCCCTGGTCGGCTTCCTTCCTTCCCTAGATGTCTCTTCTTGAGTGGTTTTCTCCACTCTCTACTCCTCTTCTTTTGGCTTCTCCACATCTTCTTTACGTTCTTCCTTTGGAGTCAAAATCCCCCGATCTGCATACAATTGAAGCTCCCTCTATAGGGAACACTTCATTGCCTTTTGTTCATCGAAATTCACATCTCTACAAAAAATTGTCATCATGAGAGACGGGAGGTACACCCGATAGTTGTGAGGTGTATCAGTGTACCCCACAAATATTCCAAACTCAACTATCGGCTCTAGATTTTTCCTTGCTTCCTTGGAAACATGGAAATATACTGTTAATAAAAATATCTTGAAGTGTCAAACATCAAATTTCTTCCCAAAAAATATTTTTATGGTGTACTCATCCCGAGAATCCGATGAGGAATCATGTTCTGCACATATACTGTTGTGTTTCGTGTGTATTCCCACAAGTGCAGGGGTAGGCCTTGGTCATAAAACATCACCCATGTTGCTCCCACAATACTTTTCTTCTTCCTCTCAGCCACCCCATTCTACTGTGAGTTATGGAGTGTTGTCAACTCATGTCGAATTCCTTCCTTTGCATATAAATTTGTAAACTCATTCGACACATATTCACCACCATTATCGCTCCCGGGAGCCTTCACTTTAATGCTAATTTCTTTCTCAACAAGTTCTTTAAATTAAACAACTTTGGAAAATGTCTGGTATTTCTTCTACATGAATAAAATCCAACACTTACTTGATAAATCATCTACAAATATAACAAAATACCTGTGTTTGGACGTGGAGGCTATCAAGAAAAGTCCATAGACATCAGGGTGGATTCTTTCAAGGATTGCATGCGCCCTGCTATCTTGATCATTGAAGGTGGATTTTGTGTATTTCCCAAAGGTACACGCTTTTAATTTATTTTTATTCTCTCGTGCTCCTTTGGGGAGGCTTGTGGTGATTTGTTGCACGATATTCAAAGCTTCATGGTGCAAATGGCCAAGTCTTCTATGCCATAATTTTCCGACATCTCGAATTTGCACCTTCTCCGCCTTTGTGCTCAAAGCAACACAACCTTCCACATCCAACCTCTAGAGGTTATTCACCAAAACCTCAATCTGCTTCACTTGTCCCATGGAAATGTGCCTCAGGAATTCCTTTCCTTTTCTTAATATCACATCGTAGCCACGGTATTCCAACACTGTGATAGAAACCAAATTCTTCGTTAGACCTGAAACAAACATCATATCCTTGAGCCTGAGAAGGGAGATAGAATCCCTCTGAAAATTAATTGACGTGATATTGGTCACACTATACCTCCCATCATCTCCCATATCAATGTGCATATGGAGGTCTTTCTCCTCCAAGCCACTGAAGAAATATTTGTTCCCCATCATATAGAATGAGGCACCACTATCGAGATACCAAAAAATTCCCATCATTTTTCTTTCCATGCATGCAATGAGGATAAAGTAATGCTTTAATTGTGAAACTAGAGATTCATATTCCACTCCTCCCGAGGCCTTATTTCTTGTTTTCTTGTGTGGAAATTTCGTGGCATAGTGCCTAAATTTGTGACAGTGAAAGCACATGATTTTGGACAAGTCCTTTTTCTTTCCCCCTTGACTAAAATCTCCTTTAGATTAGGATTTAGTCCCTTTCCCTTTAATTTCCTTTCCATATAAGGAAAAATTCTCCTCATCCTAAACCTTGGATGAGGTCCCATCTATTTTTCTTTGCCTTATTTCTTCTTGCATTATATCATACCATAACCACTCCCAATGTTGTAGTTTCTTTATACCATTTACGAAGTATTGATAATTGTGCCAGCTCTTGGGAAGAGCCAAAAAAAAAAAATCTACCAAATCTTCTTTAGGGATAGTAAAACCCACCCCGGAAAGTTCATCATGACACTGTCTAAAATTGTTGAGTTAGTTCTTAATTGTTTCATTCTTTTGCATCTTTATGTTTCGAAGCGTGTCCTTGAGTGCAAAATTCCTCTGGTCACTATTATTTTAGAACAAATCTATTAGTGCTTGCCTCATTGCATACAAAGTCTCTTTCATGTGGATATTAGGGACAATATGGTCTTGTAATCCATCGAATATGATCCTCCTATCCCTAGCAACTCGCTTCTTCCATTCTGCTAGATTATGAGCATCAATTGTTGCTAGTCTCAGAACATCATTATCAATGTATTCCTTCAACCTATTATCCTCCAATATTTCATTTATCTAGTCCCTTCATGCAACATAATTCGAGCTTCCCTCAAGGGAATACTCAAGCCTTATTCCATTGAAAATCATCTTCTTAATCCTGAATAAATCCTATAAACTGACTTGCAACCTAGAACCTCTTGCAATGAAAATTTTGAATTTTCTTCTCTATTGTGAATCTATCTATGATACGACATAAAAATTTAATGTATATTCAAAACTGCTCATGTAATGCACTAAAACATAAGACTTAAATCTACTCTACAAATTTGTAGAATTAAATTCATGATCGAGAACACAAATCATTAACATGCATCAGGATTCAACACATATATAAAGAGATATATCTATGGGAAACCAAATACTAAAAACCCCTTACTATCTATATTGCATTAATCAAATAATATGGATGAATGCATTATGCTCTGGTCAACCTTGAGCTCAACCTGCACTAGTATCTTCTATCCTTTGTCTAACTAACTGAATTTGGCCAACACTTAGCCAATTTTCAGCCCTCCAAGCTCTGATTCCTTTTTTTTTTCCTTAAGGAATTAGGCCCCTATTAATTAGGAAATTCCTCATTGATAATTGTGCAATTCATTTAGGCCTTCCTTTGACTACATGCATGACCTATACAACTTGGAATATTCTACAACTTCTAGTACACTTCACTTTAAATCCAATATCAACTCAGTAACTCAAATTTCATGAATGCATGAGTTAATTTAGGTTGACTGATTAGTTAATTGGTTAAACACTGAACATGCACCCCACTTCTAGACCCCCACTAGTTCCTCCAACAGTTGGAACTAGTTTAACTCACTTTAACTTAATTAAATTGTTACAACTGAAATTAACTCAACCTAGCTCCTAAAATTGAAGAATCATTGTACATAACTCAAGTTCATCCTCCAACTCAAATTAACTAAAGTAACTAAGTGATAATAACTTAATTAACTCATTCAAGTGGTTTGTTGATGTGGAATTTCGATTTTCTCCTATTTTAGTTAAAAGAAGAATTAAACTAAAAATTTATTGCTACATTTTCAACAAATATAAATTACATGCATAATAAAATATAAAATAGGGAACAATCCACATGATTTACAACTTAATATGCACATCATGACGACGCACTCACGTCAAGGTATCTTGAAAATCATGTAAGATTGACTCACTTTCCATCACGCTCGAACAAGTTCTTGCTTGATTCGAAATCGAATTTTCTTTACTATTATTTATTAATCATTTAACATTGTGATATCTAGCAATTATGGCAATGAATATTTATTATTTACGGTACATGGTAAATATTCAGTCCAACAAAAAAGTTGAGGGTGTTCAAAACTTTTAATTAATTTTTGAGAAGGATCTTCCAAGTTTTTTTATCTACACTATTGATATTATAAAAGAATAAATTCCTAAATGAATAATGCAACTCAAATATAGAAGTGTAATATAAACCTTTATACTATGGAATTTTTATTGGGTAATTTTTCCCACGTTTCTGAGACATAAATTAAGTATATAGATGATGCAAAAGGTAATTAAGAGGAACCTTTTCTCAATAAATTTGTTATGGAAATTCTAGATATTAAAAAATTACATAAGAATAAAGCAAATGAGGGTTGAAATCATTAGCATTTATAATAATAAGACAAATAACACATTGAGAAATTTCGAATGAGCCCAATAGTATGCAAGAAAACATATCGGACATCTTCACTTAAATATCATAGTTTAGTAAAAACCATAAAGTTTAAATGACCTTGATTTCAAAGTAGGTAATCCTTTATTACTAATAGGTAATATGTAACAACATATACAATGCCCATTGCAAAACATTTAAGATAAACGCTCAAGTTCAAATTTTCAAAATAATGAAACATAAGACACATAAGAATATCGTGTATTTAATTGAGTCCCATTTTGGCATAGCATTTAGAGAAAGTTACAAAAACAATATTGTGGTGCATATAATTGCATCATTAATTTTTATAATTAAAAAAATTCATTCAAAATTTTATAGTCACTTGGGAAATTTGTTTTGATTAAATAGAGAAGAAGACACATTGAGAAAATAAAAAAAAATTGCAGAGGTGGCAAATGATTTGGCTAATTTCTCAATCTTCTACAAATACAATGGCCCCATGGACTTTTGATCAATTTGAAATTTCATTTATGAAAATTTTCAACTCTTGTATTCTCTTGAATGCTCACTTTTATCTTTTTTTGAGTGTTAACTTTCAACCTTTTTCTACATAACCAAGTTCCAAAAATACAATGGGTGATGACATGTCTAAAGGAGATTTATAAATTTAAACATATGATGGAACTACCTTCCAATAAAGTCAGATGATTTGTTGTTATCAAACACCATGAACTACCATTTATTCATTCATACCCTACCATCTCTCATTAATGTCTAATCACTCTTTGCATTGAATACCTAATGAATACTCAAAACCAATTCTTACAAAAGGGGAAAGTTTGTCATTGGCATGTAAAACTTCAAATGGTATATGAATTCAAAATGCCTTGAAAATTAAAATAAAAGACACTTAGGTTAATATGTCATTGCTTTAATGAATTTGGATTTTTTCTACTAGTATGTTAATTTTCAAATACTTAAAGATAAGTAACATTGCTTCACTTTCATCCAAAATACATATGTGGAGATATCATTGTTCCCATTCCAATAAAAACTAAACTAAACTAAATTTTTTTGGTGTATTAATTGGTGACCAAAAAATAATTTCTTTCGAAATTCTCAGTTGATCCAAGTGGATATCGATGGCCAACCACCTATTCCACTCACTCACAACCCAAATTTCCTATTTTGGAATTTTTCTATTTTTCGTAGTTTTTTAGGTCCTGAACTTTTAGAGTCGTTTTAAGGCATTGGATAGTTTTTTTTTTGGGAAATGAACCAATGGTGGTCATATATTTTGATAACAGTGAAAAAATTTACTTCTCAGATAGACCTTTCCAATCGGTTATCATGCACCACAAATGGATATCTATGCCAAAGTTATGACTCCGTGAAGTTGATGTTCTAGCTTACCCCATTAGGGTCCAGAATATTTTGGTGCTTCATATATTAAGGTTAGGTTTTTGTATGTTTAGGGTTTCTCGTTACTTATATAAGATAAAAAGGCATTTGAGCCTCATTGTAACATGATTCGATGAAGAACCATAGCCATTACATCTCATCTTCGAGATTAGTGAGCATCATTTAAGCTGGTTTATTTTCATTATGCATGTATATAGTTTCAACATTTTTCATTTATTAATAGAAGTCAAGTTTCATCGTATCTTTCTATTTTTTTTATAAATATGTGTCTCAATTTATTCCCATCATAAATTCAGATTAGTGATATTAGAGCCTTTTGTTATTTATATATTTTTTTGTGTATACCCCCAACAAGGTCAATTTATAAGGAGTCAGGACTTGAATTTATTTATCTCTTATAAGGTTTTCCTCATCAACCTCGACAACTTTCCATGGTAGAAGAAAATAAATATGAAGGGGCAAGAGATACTATTAAATTTTTGCTTGAAGAAGCCCTCGAGCGACAAAGGAATGAGATGATGGAAAATTTTTGCGTGATCCTTCGACAGATGCCAATAGGTTACGCATCTTCATCCAATGGCCACTTTGGAGATGTCACTCACTTTAAGGTACAAGTTAATTTTCATATTCTTATATTGAAAGAAAGATATATGCATATGATCTAGATAAATGGTTAAATAGCTTGAAGGGTATTTTTCGGTCCAAATTTTTTTAATAAATAAAATGTTACCTTTTCACTCCTTAAGGTTGTCCCCCATGCGAAGAATTGGAGGGAAACTTATTGTGAGCAATGGGACATGGAGGAATCCAAAAAAAATTCAGTTGCACCCACTTGGGACTCTGTTATCACTAGTAGAAAATGACTAATTAGTTACTAAAAAAACGACTAGAATTTGCATATAAATGACTATTTTTCGATCGGTGACCAATAGTAGCTAATTTACAGTATCTTATAATGCGACCAAATTTTGATTTTTTTTAGCTTACTCATTAATTGGTTAGCTCAATTTTGTTGTCTAGTTGTATATTTGGTCATTAATTTGGTCATTAATTTAGTCACTGATTTATTCATTGATTTGATAATTAATTTAGTCATTGATTTGGTGATTAATTTGGTCATTCATTTAATCTTTGATTTGGTCATTAATTGTAACAATTAATGACCAAATATACAACAAAATATATGACTATATCATCACCCAAGAAAACCCATTAATGACCAAAGAAATATGACCAAAATGTTGGTCGTGTTATAAGATACTGTAAATTAGCTACTAATAGTCACATATATGCAAATTTTAGTCATCCTTTAAAATCAATTAATGACTGAAGAAATATGACTAAATTTTAGTCGTGTTATAAGATATTGTAAATTAGCTACTAATATTCGTATATATGCAAAATTTAGTCATCATTTGTAGTCACAAATTTATTATTTGTAGTAGTCATTTATTCATTATATAAACAACTAATTTAGTAGTTTATATTCCTTTCATTTAATTTCATCAATAATCATTATAAATGACTAATTTAGTTGTATATTCATTTTATTTTTGTTCATCATTAATCAATATAAACTACTATTTTAATAGTTTTAGATTGATTTTATGTGTTCATTATTAATCAACATAAATTAAGTAGTATGATTTTGCAACTAAATTTTAAAAAAATATCATACAATTTACATGTTCGTCTAATATGAAAACACAATGTCACATATGTTAATTACAATACCAAGTAATATCAAGTGCAACTATAAATAATTTCAACCACAAATTATATTATATAAAATGTCAAGTATTACAATATGAGTTTCCAACTTAATATTGGTTGGAGTAAAATTTACAGATAAAATATTGTTCATCACTTCAAAAAATTATCATTATCTTGCCAAGGAATTGCAAGTGAATTCACCAACTCTGAAAACTTGACCATCAGTATTTATCTATCTGTCTTATGTGGGATATTGGCTCTATGGGTACCACTGGACCAGTACACTTATCTCCCTTTTTCACTCTAGTGTTATTGTTCCCCTCTTTCTTCAATCCTTGCTTCTTACCATCAATACTGAGTCCATTTTCTACAAAAAGAAAAAAAAAAAGCTACAATGCAGAGTATAAGACATGAAGGTTGATAAACACTGGAATATAAAAAAGAAGACTATAAAGGATTTATACGATATATACCTCAACATTAGCAATATTGTTAATGCCATTTCCCCCCATAAAAGCAAGAAATTCGAACAATTTTTCTTTAGTTGGGAAATAGTGACCACTATGTGGCCAGATGACCCATATAAACAAAGCAAATAAAATGTCACAAATAAACACAACAGAGCTATAAATTTCTACTAATAATGTCTCATGCTCCACTTTTGTATTTGTATCATTTCCTCTAGTTATCTCTAAGATGAAGTGACACTTCAACAATAGAACTGGTTAGTAGAAATCTAATGGGTGGAGAAAAGTATTGCTGACATAAGATTACAACAAGAAACTAAAAAATAATAATACAAGACTTTGTAAATTGTGATACTAACTAGGAATATAGCTTCAATATAGTAATATTCAATTATCAACGTACTATTCCAAGGGAAAAGGAATCCAATTCCCATAAGCCAAAAAATTATGTATGCCCCTTGTTTTCCCTGTAATTAATTGAGAAAGATTAGCACACACAATTTCCATTTAGAATCTCTAAAATGGTTCTATAAATATTCAAAGAAAGCTTAATGTTACTCATTCATTTTTATTTGATGCACACAAAACTGAATATGCTAACTTTTTTTTGAGCTGGAGAGTTCTATAATTTATCGTGTCCAAAATCATTGTTTATTGTCGTGACTGTTTTTTTTAAATGATTAGGAAACGAGCCTATATTTGATCAAAAAACCTATTTTTCAGAATATATTCCATTTTTCTAATTCAAAGCTAGATTTCCTTCCAGTTTATGACGTTCAAACAAACTAGAATCATTTTCGTTTAACAAGTCATTGTTGTAATATACTACTAAACAGAAAACTACGTAATGAATTTATTAGTGGTGGAATACTAATAAATCACAAATACAGGCAAGAAATAACACCACTATGTCCTAGACATGCCAAGTCTTTATCCTCTTGGTTGGAAATATTACTTCATGAAACCAACATATTTGAAAAATAGAACTTTTATAAAACTAACCAACGCTAGTGTATCCAACAACATTGACATTTCTATTGGCATGCCCTCAAAATGTGTGGAAGTATCAAATGAGTGTAGTGCACTTCCCTGTAAGGTTAAATTTTGGCAATGGAATCTGTTGTCCCTTAGTATAATCAAGTTTTAACTCGCATTTGATAACTTGGAGAGAATGGGAATCCAATATAGAACAATGACATAAAACTTTTATTCATTCACACTTACCTAGATCCTAAACAAGCATTGAAGCATTATACAAATTGATGTCTCACATTCCACCAAGAAACAAAATTTCTAGATTTTGATTGTAACCCTTGAGGCTTTCTCAAATTTGTAAACAAGTAACATCATAAATATTTTTCCATAGTTCTCAAACCTTCTTTTGTGTGGAGCTTGAAAAAATATGTGCATACATATATCACAAGTGTAACTAATTTCTCCTTTTCCTAATTGCTCCTTTTCCTTAAATTAATATAAGTGGCATTTAAAAAATAAAAGGAAGCCTACAAGAGAGGAATGCCACAAATGCAGATATATTCTAGTACATAAAATCAAAAATATAATGAAGTTAATTAATGGAGTAATTGATGGAGAAATCAATGGGGTCATTGGTGGTTGTTTGTATCCTAAACATGCGAGTTACAATTAGATTTTTACAAATACACTGTGATACATTCCCACTTGCCACTTGTCACCTAGTATTACTCTCACCTCTTCCTCCTTTCTTACAAGGAATTGTTCCCTAAATTAGAAAAATGGAAACCAGTAATTCCTTAAAAATCCTAGAATATCATCTGATCCAGTTACAAGACTAGCCACCTCTTGAATCATATCTAGAACCTTTGATGGCCTTTCATCAATATTGTCAATGTGTGCATCCCTAAGGAAATGTAAAAACTCCTCAAGAAGAATTTGCACACTCTAGTAAAAATATCTCTAGTATTAGATCATGTTTGGGCTTCATAGAATTGCATTACAATGACTAGTTCCTTTCTATCCGAGTCAAGAAACACAAATGATAGAGCCTTCAGACACCATTCCAACAACAAAACTGGAAAAATTGTATTCAACTATGTTTCCAATTCATGCAAAGTAGCTAATGCATGGAAATTATCTTGTTGTAAAACTACACGATTTGGAAGAACCACAGGGACCATCTCCTGAACAAGATCTACACTTGGTATACCCAAAATGACCTCTGAAAATTCAATTATCATAACTAGGAGTGTGGAAAACCTTTCTTTCAAGGATTCAAACAACTCATCTCTAATTCCACCAAACTTGAAAAGGATTGATCTGATTCCTCCCTTCTATTTAAAACTAGCAGATTTATGTATTAACCTAGCAGTTGTTGCTCTTACCCAGCTATTTGAATTGTTAAGTTGATCAATCAATAAAGAAAATGAGAAAAAAAAAAAATATATCCATGGACATCAGCCATTTTCATAATTTCTGCTATTGTTTCCAACAAAGTCTCAAATACATCTTGATCCTTAGTGGCTTCCAAAGCATGTTTCAATATTCCAAACATATTTTCTTCTTTTTTTTTGCTGCATGCATCATCATCTTCAAACAAAATATCCATTACATTATTCTCAATGAAGTAACGGATTTTCAAAAAAAATTATCTCCTCACAACCTTCTCATAAAGTGGAAATATATCCAGGTATTTTTATCCACAAAGGTTTTGTTCCTAGAAGGCCACTTTTGATTGCATGGCATAGAAGACGATAAATTCTTCCCATAGTCGCAACACGAACTTGCTCTAATGATTCACTAAAAATAAGTCGAGAAAAGAGAGACTAACAAATACTTAAAGCAAACTGTAACAGTTATATTATTAAAAATGTATTTCCTTTATACTGATATAAAGTTACATCAAGGTCACTTTTCCCTGAGTTACCTGAAATTTGTTTACCACATTGAGCACAAAATAATCCTGATATAAGAGCATCTATGTTTCCCAAATTCACTTTCAAACCAACATTTTTGTGGATTTGACACAAAAAGTTGGTTGTATAATCGGTTGCTAAAGGAGTAGCAGATAAACATGTAATGTATCCAATATCATAAGCTAAAATTTCAAACTTTGCCAGATTTGTCTTCAACAAATACGTCCAATCTTCTACACATGGTTGTAATAACATCATAGCTAGAATTGAATGCAAGAATTGGCAGAGATGCAACATCTTCAGCTTGGACATCAACAATCTGATCTTGCAATGCTAAGTCCAAAACCTCAAAAATGTTTTCACTCATTGCTTTGATCCCTACCTTATGCAACATACTCATAATTCTGCACTTTGTCTTCTTGATGATATTAGATTCAATGTTAATATCATAAAACAACCATGGAAGTTTTAAAATTGACAAAAGTGTTTTTATGTTCACAAATCTTTCTCTGTTGCTTGTATTTTGAAATGTCTGAGAAAACACACTTAGCATTGAGAAACTCTTTAGTTGTACATTCAACAATGCATCTAGGGCATATGGCATATAAAGTATGAAGGAAAGCACCCATGGTAAAATCATAAATAGTGGTCCATTGAATGCACAAAATTCTTGATAGAAATTATTTCTGCGTCCAGTGATGATGATGCTAAATGTATAAAGTTGAAACAAAGCCTTTGTAATGTATCGTCTCCTTAAGAAAGTAAAATAGAAGATGCAGACATGAACAATGAGCTAATAAGGCCTTCTACTTGAAGCCTTGTTTCAACAAGGCATCTATTCAGCAATTTCAACATCCAAGAGGAAAATGGTTGTTGGTGTACCTCTCCTATAACATCAATTAGAATACCCACAATGTCTGGCAACTTGGAGAAAGTAGGAAGGTCACAGAAAGGTGTTAGAGAGTTGCAGATATAAAATTTAGTAAAGTGACATGTCAAAGCATGTTATCGACAAAGCAGTAGAAACCGTGAAGCTCAATTCAGTTGTGTAAAATGATACAATAAATAATAGGTATGCCACAAGATGTTTACATAAAGTCCATTTTCTCGAATAGGAATTCATGACCAACCTGGCTACTAAGGAAGCACGTCTGGTTGCCCAGGTGTAAAATGAATCTCTCTCAAAATTGAGAAGTGTGGCTCCTTCACCCAAAACATAGAATGGTCCACTAGATAAGTAAGTCATTGGCTTAAATGGACTAGGTAAATAAGTTTCTGCACGCTGTGAAAAGAGAGTTTTGGACAAATTTTGGAAAATTTCTATAGGCAACTAACTCTCAAGCATGGCAGGAGAAGATTGATGCACATCTTCTAGAGCCTAATGAGTTCTGACAGAAGGAACTAAAGCAAATTTCATGAAAAAATTCAAAGTAAAAAAAAATAAAAGCAAGACAAAGTTCATGTAGGCTAAGAAATCCAAAACAACATGAAGAAGCACCATACTACTTTGACTTCATCAGATGTGGAAATTAAAATAGTGTACGAGGGTTGTTTCTAGCTAAACACATCACTTCTTACAAATCAACAAATTTATACAACCTATAGCAAATATTTGAGAACAGTTTGATGTTTTTTTACACACTTGAAGAGGCCAAGCCACTAGTAAATAGTTGATAATTGCCAACAAACTATACTCAGCATTTGGAAAAAATAAGGTAACATGAAATATATTAGCAGTTTCACATGCATTCAGAGTGTTGCATGATCAATTTTTCTACCTATGTGAAGAATATACGACTTTCTCTCAGATCTATTTCAGTGTGTTCGAGTGTCACTTTCATCTCCAGCAATAATTCAAACACCTTTTTCAAATTTGTTCATCAAGGAAAACAATTGATATGTTGGCCAGACATATGATTATAAGGCACTCACAATTTCAACAAATATTTCAAGGGTCATTACCCCTTTGAGGAATTTTTTAGTCAATGGGGAGGACACCTTATATGAGAGGAAGTCACCTTGCACACATTTCCAAGCTATTATGATGAGGATGTCCACTCATTGATAATTACTTCATCTTCTCCTTTGTAGATTGTACTTCTACCATGGAATTTTCCAAATGGAGCCTTTTGCATTGAATATTGATGGAAAGTTCTACTCATGATGCCACAAGTGCCACTTTATTGGAGTTTTGCATGGTCTTTGTGCATTCATTCAAGGTTTGAAGAAGGAATCCACTTTGGAGGAGGCCACACATGCTTCTAAGGAGGATTGATTCATTGTTCGTGAAGGTAGATACATGGTCAACCAATTGGATGAGGAACCGTACTTTGTGGTGCCATTTTTTGAGGATTTTTGCAAAACCAACTCTATTATCATGTTATCATCGACTTGTATCATGGAGTTGGTTGATTGAGAGCATTATTGTAGTCTTTTTCTAAAATATTTTCATGATTTTTCTTGGAGTAGAAAGGGGATCTCAACATCTTATTTCTATCTTTAGTATAGAATTGTCGAGGAGGTTTGGATGGTAATATTTTATTGTATTCCTTGCACAAAATATTGAAACTAGGAAATGGTTGTAGTAATAGTTGTGAGCATGCTTACAATGCTTCAGTTACAACAAATGACACTATGGCTGCTAAAAAGAAGTGGTGGCGACAAAATTTCAAGGGTTGGGAATAGCACTAGCCATTCGAAAATGCAAGAAGGAGATACAAACATTGAAGATCATTTTTCAAAACATTCAATAGGTGAAAAGATAAAGCTTCCTAGACAATACGGTTTAACAAATTTTGATGTATTATTTGGTAGGGGATGGCATGCATTAGATGTCCCCTTATTTGCTACAATTGATCAATCAATGGTTGCAATCACAGCCTTAGTACTTGTCAATAATTTTTGTACTCTAAAGTTGTTATCCTTGTTACTTGGTAGAATGCCTTTCTGTAAGATGTGGGCCACCAGAGAGTGTTTGGTCAATTTAGTGTGTCCTAAATTGCTACATTAATTTTTCAATCGGGATTGCAGAGCGGTGACGGTAGCAAGCAGAGAAATCGACTATGTGCAAGATAACCTATCTCTTACTTTTTGTCGTTTTTGGGTTTTTTTTAAATTTATCTCGGGGGTTTTTATCTTGTTTGGTTTCCTAATGTGAGATGAAAATTCTAAAAGACAAGTATGGATATAAATGTTCAAGGCAATGATGTCCTTTATAATGATTTCCCAAACTTCAAACTTCAAAAGGGTTTTAAAACATGCAATGAAAAAATTAATTCCTAAAAGAAAATGAAAATGTGCCACTATACTAGTCAAACAAACAGTGAACTATTGATCATGAAACCCATTACCCTTGTTGTTGTCTAAATACAAAAGAAACTGTGCTCAAAGAAATCCAAGAAATTGCAAGCAAAGTAAAGCTAAAATCAAATTACATCAACTCATATTCTGACCCCTCACCATTAGTCTCGCTATGGCTTTCGGAGGTAATCATAAACAACTTGAGCAATCTGATATCTAATTTGCAGAAAAAAATAAACTAATATCAAATTACACACTCATACTTCAATCCCTCACCATTAGTCTCGCTATGGCTTTCGGAGGTAACTGAAAATGACATGAGCAATTTAATATCTAACTTGCAGAAAAATAAACTAATATCAAACTACACACTCATACTTCAATCCCTCACCATTAGTCTCACTATGGCTTTCGGAGGTAACTGATAATGACATGAGTAATTTAACATCTAATCTAACTAATAAATCAAATGTACAAAACTGAAATAAATAAAACAGTGTTGGAATTAAAAGCTAAGAAAAATAAATCAGCAGAAGGGCAAAACTGATTCCATGTCATTAGTCATTGTAAAACTATGTGCAAATTCCCGGGCTGCCTACTGTAATTTGGAACAAAGACACTGATCAGTTAACAGCAGTATAAAGCATGAAAAATTATGGACAGAAATAAAACGTTAATACTATAAGAGATGTAATATATACACGTGAATAACTATGGCATAATGAACGTAAGGAAATAAAGCATGAAACTATACAGCAATAAACAAAACCTCGGCGTGTGCAGGGGCCCTCTGCACAATCCTCGGGGAACAGCTATCAACCATGAATTATGCTTATGAACAGAGTCTTCTCATGTATTCAAAACGCAGTCATAACAAGGAAATAATGTCACGGCACAATGGGCTTTCTTTACAGCAAAATTACATTACAAAAAGCTAGCTACTATGCGTATGAGAACGCATTATTTATAACAGAGGATGACATAACTACTTTCCTACAATCTGCGCTGATAAAAGACACGTGAACAACCACGTCCAGAAATCTAGCATTATGGCTGCCATGAAGATTAAATCTATGGAGGGTGGCCGTTGGATTCGGCTTATGGAGCAGTTCACAGGTGTTGATATGTCACAGTTAGAACATACTGGTCTTCACGTAGTAAAAAATGAGTTCTGTCACCGTGGGACTCTTCGGTTGACCACCGCTTGACAAACTTTGACCACAGCCTTCGTAGGTGAATTCGACTGAGCCAATAGGACTTGATCCATTATCATGTCATTTCCAACTTGCCCATGTGGCTCGATTTTCCTGAAGACACCTGCAATATAGACTTTAACAAAATGGCTGCGGAAAGTTGCAGCAGCTGCGGAAAGTGACAAGATTTCGCAGCTTATTGAGCAAAAATCTAATTCAAATAGCAGACACAAAACATAGTTAAAAACCACTTTAAATGCTCTTTTATAATTAATATGCAATGATATTGATGACTTAGAAGGTCCAGGTGAATGGAAAAGGTCTAGAAAGGTGTATAAGAAAGATGCAAGTTTGGAATGTGAGATGAAAGGGAGATTCATATTTAGTGTGGTTATTTTTTTTTCAAAAATAAAAGCTTTGCAGAATTCCAGCACAGACTGTTAAGTGTGTGGTATATGAATTGAGTAGACAGTGCTACTTAATAGGGAAAATGTATGAGCTAGTGTAATCTGGTATTTGAAGATGACTCAAATAGTTTATCGAAGGAGGTTGTCAGCGACTATGGTCTTTTACTAGTTGTTGGACTACTCATGTACATGAAAAAGTTGCATAATCACTACAGGTTTGGTTTTCTCTTTTATTAGTTGATTGACTACCCCTTTACATCCCAAAGTTTTTTGAGTTAATAATTCCAGCAAGTAACTAGATCTGATCTGTTTACTTAGATATTTGGTTTTAGGATAATTTAACATCCCAGTCGTAGCTTTATTTAGTAGATTTGTAATCTGATAGGTGGTAAATTTCCAGGATGGTGGTTTCAAAGAAATTTTAACACATACTATCAGATTGGACATTTTGATAACATGCATTTTCATAGTTTTCATTACTTCCACTAATATTCCATTGCTCATTTTATTGGTTAACTAGAGGATAGTAGGCTTTAGAGCACTTAAATGTCTTAATTTTTAAATTATGTAATTTAAGTGTCAATGAAAGCCAACTTAATATTTAGTATTTCCCAAGCGACATGCCTAAAATTAGGCATGGTAAAATTCATGAGTTCAGATCTTTGGCATAATTTCAATTCTTGAAACAATTATTCTGCTTGGATCCTATGAATAACTACAAAATGGAAATTAATCCCTACATCCTAGAAATATCAATATGCATACATGATATTGTTTACCACGTGCATATCATGAGTCCTTTAATGATTATCTGTAGCCATTTTCACATAGATACCAACAGAGAAAACAATTTGGCATAGCATTCATAGCACTACTTTCAATAATTGGAAATTTCTACAATTAAATGAGGTATTCCACACTATATTATTTTCTAGAAATTTAAATATCAAAAATATATATTTAAGGTAATAGAGAAATAATGTTCCCAGAAATTAAAAATGTCTAGTTCATCTAGAGAGGAAAAAGGTATACGAAGCCTCAACACATTTCTGCAAATTGCAATATTGAATGTAGTATGACCGTACCTCAGTTCCAACTTTTAGCTCAAGTATCTTCTTTGCCACAGCCCCAACTGCTACTCTTCCAAGTGTTTCCCATGTTGAAGATCTGCCACCTCCCTGCATTTTATAGAAATGCAGTTATAACAAATAAATCACTAAGTTGTATCTTCAAAAGTAAGAAGAATTTAAACAAAGGCATACTACTTAGCAAAAAGGCATGCTTAAGCATACCTGAACTGAAAGAACACCATATTTGAAGTCATATGTGGCATCCACATGATATGGCTGATAGGCTAATGAAATTTCATTGTAATCCTGTCAAGTTTAGTAAAATGAAATCAAGAAAGAGTGGATTTGGAATTTCAAAAGCTCGTGTGTTGTAAACAACTATCTCAATTACATTGTAAAATGAAATTCCGAAATGAATGACACAATTATGTTCTCTGAGTATAAACTTTGTAACCAAGCACTCATGATTTTAGTAGACGTAATTATCATAGAGTGAACTGTCCCTGAGAACTTTTATGATTTATCCAATTACTTATCACATACTATTACTATAATAACATATGGTTAGACTTACCAGGACCACATATTATTCCTGGAGGTCATAATCATGTTTAAAATTCATATATTATTATAAAGCTTTGTTCATGAAGAAATTTGTCATTATGAAAAATTCACTTCCAGGTTATACAGTACCATCATTCTAAACTCGCCACAACAAATATTGTTTCAAATCATAAGGTGTTTTGCCTCTCATTTTATTTAAGGATCGAGAATGCTTGATTCATATTCAATCTTGAATAAGGGTGTTTCTGTTATAGGCTTACACAATCTTCATTCTCTTATTTTAACAGTACCCATGATGCCTGAAGGTGATGCAATCACTAATTTTCATTTGTGCTTTTCAGAATCAAATGATCTACTTCAGACACCCTAAAAATTATGAAGGAGAGGTCCTTGACTAGATGATGATGGTCATGATGGGTTTTGAACATTTTTCAATATCTTAGCTTTTCTACCTTTTATAGGACGAATGTCCTGTAATTTGAAGAAATGTGAAACTTCTATTCTTGAAAGGATATGTGAATTGGATGTCGCTAATCTGACCTGTACCCAGCCTTACACTATCTCAACTATTTCAATAAAGTCATTCTACCATCCAATGAAGAAATTTATGATAATGAAGCTTTTAATTTTGTAGGTGACAACACACGTACTTCAACTTATGACAATTCCTTCAAATGAGAAAAGATAGAAATCAAACTATGTTGATGTACCTCTGATGTCCTGAAGGTGTATGTTGTCTACCTTGTCATTACGAAGATCAAAATTTTGGAGATGTCACAATAGCTTACTGCTCACAATTCAAGTCCTTGGAGAGCTAATATTTGAGATGGTATTACTCGAAACTGAGTATTGATCAAGACTTCTATTGTAAACCCTTGGACTATAGAAGTCTTCTTGCGAGTTTGAACTCATTCTACATCATATGTATGTATACTTAGACAACTAGCCTTTCAAACAGTAAAATATTCATACATGAAACTTAAGTGAGTTACACCAATGAAACTTTTTTTATTTAGGCCCTAGTTCTGATAACAAATATTTATCATACTTATGTTCAAAAGTCTTGTTCAAAGAGTAGAGGAGAGGCCATAGATTTCCCACAACTACTTATGAGAACCTTAAACAACAACAAAATTTAATCTGGTTCAGATCTACAAATAGAATTTAAGAGAATTCATGCCAGATAAATCTCGGTCTGTATTGAGGTTGTTACAAGTGAACAATCCGCAAGACATGTCATTTTGTTCTAGGGTAGAAGAGAGTGATTAAATAAATCCTCAAACTCGGACAGAAGAACCTTTTTACCTAGATCTGTAATCTTCCATTAAAACTCAGATAAGAAATGCTTGCAATCCTTGAAACTTGGATCAACATGAGCTAAAGTCATTCTTGAAACTCGGACAAGCATGAAGTGTTCGCAAGAAAAGAGGTCTCTGAGTTGAAACCCAGGTTTAGGATATAAGCCAACAAGGTTTTCTGCAGCAGTCTAGCATAATGCCGGCATTTTCACCTTGCTCCGAGGAGCAAAGAGTCTCACCCGAGCTGTGCCACGACATTACATAGGTTGGGATCAGATCCAGTATCGATCGAGTGTGACAAGTGCATAACCCAGATAGAACTAAGTACTTCAATTAAATGTAAATTCTCCACAAATAGCAATACTTGCAAACACATTTACAATGATAATAAAAAATTTAAAATGACCCGCACATTCAACTAACTGAGAACACAATACAGAACTAAGAACAACAGCCTCAGATCAGGATATATTTCATTAATAACATAAAACGATTAGAATGCTTCTAAGAATGCTCCTGGCGGAACTGATTACAATGGAGTTACATAAGAATGAATAGAATGAAATAGAGAGAGAGAGAGAGAGAGAGAGAGAGAGAGAGAGAGAGAGAGGGAGAACAAAAAAAACAACACAGACAAAGCTCTCATATGGCTCCTGTTCCCTGATTTCTACTGTGCCAGCCTCCTTCCTCCGTTGGCCGGCTGCCTATTTGTTCCGTTGCCAGCGTGACTGACAGTTCTTCCTTCCTTTCCGCTCGGCTATTTGCTGCTTCTCCTTGATTACTTGGAGTTCCATTGATTGTCTTTTGCTACTTCCTTTTTCCATCTGTGCCTGCTTCTGTAACAGTCGCACCACCTGCTCTTCGGCTCTCCATAACCGTGGCAACTCTCTGTCTACTGTGGTTGCGTTCTGCCACATCTTATCTACAACTCTAAACTATTTGATTTCAAAACAAGGGCCCTAACAGGCCCCGACCACATTCTATTGACTCGTCCTGAGTCAATTGTTTCCTTCCGCCTTGGTCTCCATCGGCCCGCTTACCTCCGTGGCCCGTTCTGTTTTCTCCCTTTCCTCTGCATGTCCAAACAAGGGCCCCAACTCTGGGACCTTTGCTAGTGTTGATGCCCATAGCTCTCAGAAGCTAGCAATGGCATGTTTCCATCCTTACATGATCTAGTCTATCTCTGTTGTGACCTAGGCGACCTCTTTTTCCCCTGCGACAGTCATCACCCTACCAAAGACGTGGTTGATCTGAATGTTGGCTTCTGCGACTATTTTCTACATTGCTTGGGTAGTATTCTTTACCATTTTCCTGAGCTCTCGGAGGGCTTGTTTGGCTGAGGCTAAATGCTCCTCAATTTGTTGTATCTGTACTTTGAGCTCCTCTGCTTGAGTATACAATTGGTTGAGTCCGTCAAGATCTGTGGCTTCCTGAATCTCTTTTGATATCTCCTATAGTTGTGCTGAGACTGGATGTGATTTCAATGTGAGAGAGGTTGAACATTCATGTAGACCCCTCAGTAGGTCATACGCTTCCTTTGCCGTAGTACTAAGAACATCCTACAACCCAGCTACCTGACTCTATCTTTCTGCTATCTTCTCTGTGTAGATAACCGTTGGGTCTCGTAGTGCGGCCCTCATTTCCAATGATGCTTTCAGTTCCTTGTTTTCTCTCTTGAGGTTCGAACATGCCACTCGGACGTGGATGGACTGCTCGACTATGTCATTCTCTGCTATGTCACCTGGTATCTGATTGTCATGGGATGTCACCGTGGGCCAGAGATCCTGGAAAACTTTGGTGACCATGTCTATTTGGCCCTATAATTGGTCCTTTTCGGTCATCAGCTGGTCACGCTCTTTAGTAAGTGCAATAATCTGTACCTGTTGCTGCTCGAATCACTACTGAAGTTCTGTGTGAAGCCCTTCATCATGTTGTGTCACCCATTGAATGAAATTATATAACTGCATCATGCCTTGGGTCTACATGCTTTCAGCTCCAGAGATATCTTGATTTGGTTGTTGCTCTTGAAGCAGCTGAATGCTTGCAATTGAATTTTTTGAATGCTCATGTGGTGACTGTGGTGGTGTTGGTTGCGGAAACAGATTATTTGGATTACCCATGGTTATATTGGGTTGCACTTGCTGGTATGAGGTTTTCTTGCTAAAATGGATTGAGCTCTTCAGTCAGGGTAGTTGTATCTGCAGTAAAAGGTATCTCGCGGCTTAAAATTTCTTGGAAACAAACTTGTTCAACTAGGGATTGGCTAACCTCAGGTACAATTATTGTACCAGAGTTAACCTCTACTTCGGCATCTCTGTTTGTTTTAATTTTTACTCTGACTGGGTCAGATATGGTGGCTGATGTGGAGGGTGTGCGAGATAGATGATCCTTGGAGGTGAATGAGATGGTGGTCGATGATTGGTGAGTGCAAGGAGGTGATATATGGACATTGAGAAAAGAATAGGGGTTTATTGGAGGTAGCTCATGAGTCTTTTGGGGCTCTATCACTGGCTCCTCTCTGATTGAGGCCCTCGTGTCCATAAGTTGCATTTGATCTTCCCCTGTGAGATCAATGAATTGGTTGGGAATTGAGATTTTCACCTTCTTGGCCTTGGGTGTGGCCATTGGTGGCTTTGAGGCCTTAATATTTCAAATGAGAGCTATGGTAGCTATTGGTGGTGAATTAAACAATTTCAGTGGTATGTTTGTGACTAGGGGTGCTGCGATGGAGGAGGATGCATCATTTGAGGCCTGAAATTTAGAAAATGTAGGAAACAAAGAGGAATCACTTGTTAAGGTTTGGACTACCCGAATAAAGCTCTATACCTTTGTATTCAGCTGCTCAATTATTGGTGTCAGCTGTAGCCACGACATCCTAGCCATCGGTTCCTCTGATGTCTCTCCTGGCAATGGATCTAGTAGCATGCCATCAAATGAATAGGCATAGACTCTGCTTCTAATTCCATTACTACTCCCAGCCATCAGCATACTTTTGCGTGAAAATCTCGCTCGTCGATTTGAAATTTCAACAGCCTCATCTTGAAGTTCAATTCCAGCACACATTCTGGTTGGATGTAGGTCTGATTATGGTTAACCCGAAACCATACCTGCGCAGCGTAACTGTCCAGCAAGGTCCTTGGAATTCGATGTTGGCTTATCACGACATCCACCATCTGGCTGTACCAAAATTTGAATGCCTCTTCATTTACCTCCTTAGTACTGGGGTCCCCTGATGTTTTCCAGGGGGGTGAACTTCATTGCTATTAGTTGACCTGCTACCACTTCCAGGGGTTGCCTGATTCCTGGAAATGTCCATTTCCACATGGCCAGCGCCATTATAAGATAAGCATAGATAAATCCAGTTTCCCTCTTATAGTTGTCCTCACAAACTTTGAATAACTCATTAAGCAAAAACGAGCACCAGTTCAGTTGTGCCCCCTATATACAATTCTCCACAACTGAGATAGTATCCATTGTGCATTCCCCTTTGGTGTAGTGTCTCATTGTTTTTCTTGCAATCAAATAATAGGCAAACTGGACTGCTAGGTTGTTGATTAAGTCTATTTTGGCTCCTTTTCCCCATCTCTTGGTGTCGTACTTCCTGTAGTAGTCACCATCGCCTGCTTTCTTTTCTCTCTTAGACACGGTCTGGAAAGCCATGGAGACGTCTCTCCCTTCTTGCAATAAGTCAGTCAATCTGTGAATATCTTCCACATGAATTGGGATTTCCCTTCCCAGCCACAACGATCCATTGTGGATTCTAATCAGTAGAAACTTGGTGCACTTCATCGCAGCCCCTGTAGTGCTGAACACTGGTAGGTTTCTTAGATTCGCGATGGTGGATTGTTGAACACCTATGAACTCCGGAAGTACTCTTGCTGCTTCCTGTCCCTCTTATGTAACATAATTCTCCATGTAGACCTGCTTCTTCATTGCTGGAAATTGGAAGGATTCCATTAGGTCGGTATCAATCAACGATGCGCTATCATATTTTCCTACCAGAGATTCCATCTTCTGAATCCTTTCATCGAGCTACTGCTCAATCACCACTGGCGCTACCGTGGTCATATTAGCTCTTCTCTAGTACACTGCAGAGCTACTCCTTTTATTTCCTTATGAATTCCTGTGTTTGGACACTTCCTCTGCTCTTCTTCTAGTGTTTTTTCCCTTGCAACCTTTGTTGTTTCTAGTTCTAACTCAGACTTCTCCGGCATTCTCATGCTTTTCTTTCATGCAGGTTACGTAAGTAACTGACACGCATGAGGTTGATAATACCCAAAACTAATTAATTTTCTCTGCCTTTCCCCGCGGCTATAATCATGCGATTAGTTACTGGGCTAAGGTGGGTTCTAACAAAGCTAACTGTGGCTTCGGGGTTTGGGCAGACATGATGGGTGATGGTTATGGCTTATTATGGAAAATTTATAGCAGTATGGACATTGCTAATTATGGAAATTATTTCTCAAATCTGGGTAATCCTACATACTTACATGGGTATTATGAGTGATGATGATGGAATGATGTTCGACATGCTTGTCCTTTTGACATGGATGGCACGCTAGATACTACCCCCCCCCCCCGACCACAATCAGTTGCGTTGCAGTCTGAGCATCGCAACATTGAGTTATTGTTGTGCTATAATTTTTTTTTTTCCAGGAATCCTATCTAGACTCCTCTTGGGTGTGAGAGAGTTATTGACTCTATCTAATCTACCCTACTAACTCCTCTCGGTTGCGAGAGTTAGTGAAAACTAATGCGGAACTTACTCGTGGTAGGGCTTCAAGTGTGCGCCGTTCACCCATCCTTGCAATATATGGTCGTCCAGGTGTACTAACCGAACTACTCCTGAATCCTTGATTTCGATTATGTGGTACGGTCCTAGCCAATTCATTTTCAGTTTCCCTAGGAACTTCTGGTACTTACTGTCATAGAGTAAAACTTTCCCTCCAACCTGGAAAGTTTTTCACTTGATATGGCAGTTGTGCTAAGCTTTCTATGTCTCCTTCTGGATTGCTTGGTGGAATTCTGCTAGAACCCTATCTTCCTCTAGCTCCTTGAATTCCTGTAACCGTTCCTTTAATGAGTCTTCCTCTGATAGCTTGAGTGAGGTTGTGATTAGAATTATCGGTATGACAAACTCTGCTGGCACCACTTCTTCTCTTCCATACACTAGCTAGAATGACATCTAGTTATTGAGCCTCTTGATAGTTGTTCTATAAGCCCACAAGGTTGTTGGTATACGTTCATCCCAGTTGTCTCGTTGCGCCCTTCTCTAGGATCTTATTGAATGTTTCCACCGCACCATTGGCTTGTGGATGGTACGGGTTGCTTTTGTGATGTTGTACCATGATTTTTTCAAGCAGGGATTTAGTGGTAGCATTGATGAAATGCGTACCTTAATCACTTGTTATACTTTTTGGGCAACCAAAACTGCTGATTATGTTTTCAAATATGAACTGAGCCACTATTTTTGCTGTGAATTCTTTCTCTAGTATTGCCTCTGCCCATCTTTTCAATTATTCTATTGTCGTTATGATATACCGGGCCTGTGAATGTATTGCAGCAGGTGCAATCGGGCCTATGAAATCAACCGCCCATTTCTCGAATGGTTGCAGTGCTTTGACTGGGTGTAGCGGGAGCTCGTCTCTGTGCGACGGGCATATCGTCCACTATAAAACATCTCACTTCTTTACTAACGCCTTTCTTTCAATGTGTACCGTAGGCCACCATAAACCCCCCTGCAACACTTTCCTTGCAATCATTTTTTCTCCCACATATCCTCCCGCAACCCCATAGTGGCATTCCCATAGTACGACCTCCCTCTCGTGGTCCAGGATGCATCTTCATAAGATTTGGTCCAACGCCATCTTGTACAAGTGTCCCGCCATCAGTTAGTACTCTGCCACTCAGACTATGAGGCTTCTTCTCTAGACTGCTATATAATCTTTTAGGCATTGTCTTGTTGTCAAGCAAGTTGCGATCTGATCTAGGTATTCCGGGATGGCTTCTACTCTGAAAAGATCAGCATATGATAGCTGATCGTCCAGAGACCCTCCATTTTCCCCATTTTCGAGCCTCGACAGGTGGTCTAGTCCCAAATTTAGCCTCCCAAACTTTACTATCACCTCAAAGGTCAATTCCTGAAAGAGTAGGAGCCATTTGTAGATTTTTCCTTCTAAGACTGGTTTGTTTACCAAATATTTTAATGCTGAGTGGTCTGTGAAAAACTTGAATCTACCTCCTAACAGGTAATGGTGGAACTTCTGAAGGGAATACACCATTTCTAGTACTTCCATCTCCTTAGTGGTGTAGTTCCATTCTACTGTTGATAATTTTCGACTTGAAAAATACACTAGGTGAACAATAGCAGTATCTCCTGGTTGGGCTAGAACCGCTCTGAGTGTGATGCTCGAAGCATCGATGTGGACATGAAATTGCTTATCCTAATTCAGATGAATCAATATTTGCGCGCTTTCCAACTTCTCCTTCAATGTATTCAGGGCTACCATGAAATTATCTGTCCAATCGAACTATTTCGACTTCCGCAATAGCTTCTCTAATGGGTTTGTTATCTTCGCGTAGTTTCAGATGAATCGCCAGTAGTAGCTTGTGTGGCCTAGCAGTGACCTTAGCTGTTTTACAGTCTTTGGTGCTTCCATGTTAACTATGACCAATACCTTTGCTGGATCCACACAAACCCCCAATTTGCAGAGAACGTGTCCTAGAAATATCCCAATCGGCACCGCAAAGATGCACTTCTTTAGGTTCAATGAAATCTGTAGCTGTCTACACCTATCAAACATAATTCTCAATAGAATTGCGTGGCCTTTTAACAGGTTGTAGACAGTCCATTCGTATATAAAACTCCAGGAATTTGCGAATGTAGTCTCGAAATGCTGCTATCACAATGCATGAAAATACGGTTGGCGCATTCTTCAAACCGAATGGCATTACATGATATGCGAAGGAGCCCCATTCGGTGGTGAACGTTGTATTTTTCTTATCTTATTCTGCTATCCGTACCTGATAGTATCCCGAGAATCCATCCGTAAATGAATACGCCTCATTCCCCACAATGTTGTCAAGGACCTCATCACTGAACAAAGTAGGGAATGGGTCATGTATGCAAGCATTATTCAAACTCCTGTAATCCACACAGACTCGGATTTCAGACTTATCCTTTTTTATCTATATGAATATCAGACTTACCCATTCTACCTCCTCCATAGGGAATATCAACCCTTCTTTTAGCATTTTATTGATTTCCGCTTTAACTTTTTCCTTTACCCTTGGGTTCAACCGATAGGGTCTGTGCTTGATTAGTCGTGCATCGGGCTTCAGGATTATACACATTTCTCCCAGGTCTCCTTTGATTCCTTTCAAATCTGATACAGACGATGGGAAAAATTCCTCATATTCTTGTAGAAGACTGAATATTTTCTTGGTTGTCTCAGCATCCCAATAATCCCCGATTGATGCCAGTTTGGGCCTTTCTTTGGTCCCAATGTTCATTTTCTTGGTTTTGAGTGGTAGCAGATGAACTCCTTTGGTTGTCAGGTCTTCCTGAATATCTCATTCCCCTTCTGTCTCTTCAAAATACATATGCCAAGGTCCCTTTAGATCATCATCTTCCATTTCACTATTTACCTTTGTACATGCTACCAACCGTTTGGCACTTTGGTTCAGAAGTAGTTGCTCATCCTCCTCCTGATTCTCCTTGAAGAACAATACCCTTTTAACAGCCTATAATGCTTGCGTGACTGGTTCTACTCTTCCTTCAGATAAGAAGCACTGTGTAAATTTCCCCATAACTTCGTGCCACATGCTAGTTCCTCTTTTCCTCTCCTTCGTTAGGTACCAAGCTTGGGGAATCATGTCCAGTGAATGTATAAACTTGTGGACCCACAGCTCCTTCAGGTATCCCGTAATGGTCCATTGATCTTCACACTCTTTCAAATGTTTTCTGGGGTCTAAGTCCCCTCAAAATGTTTGAGTGAAATATGGTTCTTCTTCCCATTTGAACTTGGCTTTTAGTGCTGCCCCAACTTTGTCCCATCGCGACAGTGAGTTGCAATGGTTACTCCACCATCTTGAAAATGTGGATTGTAGGGCCATGTCCATGAGTGGGACCCTATGGTCCTCTGGTACTTTATCTTCTATTTTGGTTATGAAAGTATTGATAGCGTTCATATCGGACAAAGTTGAAAAATCTCTTACCTCCACCCCGATCCAATTGATTCTTCTGATGTTGGCGCATCTTCTTGTACTAGTCTCATATCCCCCTTATTGCCAATCATCTTAGGCTATCTCTAAGCCCAATTCTGAGCTTTTAATGCTTCTCCAACTTACAAATCCTCCCATCATCGGGTTGATATAATCTTCCCTTTTCCCTGCACTCATCTGATAAAGATGGTCAGGAAGCTGAGCATCTTCCTTGTTGTCAATAGATTTGTGTCTCGGGGACCTTGATACGGTTCAAGTGGCTGAGTAACTCTGACCTCTCCATCCTCAAAGATCATCAGTTCCTTCTTCAAGTCTATTACTGCATAATTCTCGAAAGCCTAGTCGATCCCCAGCAATGCAGGATAGGGGTCTTTATCCCCCATAATGTCGATGACCTCAAAGTCCATGTATGTCTTTACTCCCACAACATAAACTTCAACATCCTCTAGTCTACCTATGGGTACAATGAAATACTGGTTTTCCATACGAATTTGAATTGGTGAGTATGTTAGCCTCGACTTTCCCAATGCTTCCCATGTCTTTCTTGGCAAGATGTTTACATCTGACCCCAGGCCAAGCATTCTATTCTTAATCTGGAATCCCACAACTTGAGTATTCACCCGGAACTATTTTCCTGTCCTTATTTTATTTCTCTTCACCCTTCGTATATATTTCTATGTTGCGTTAGTTGATTCTCCTGGTCTTATGGCCTTTTGCACTACTCTTTCCAGATTCTGCTTTAACTGTTCTAACATTGGAGCGTTGTTAACAATATTTAGAAATAGACGGAACCATTCTTCAATTGTGGTATTTGAGCTAACTTGATTCTCATTATCTTCCTTGGCCTGTGGCAGCTCAATACCTTCACTTCCCCCAAGCTGGGCAACTATTTCCACTGCTTCTTGAAAGAATTTTTTCTGTCTGTCTGGCCTGAACATTAGCTTTGGAGATGTTGGCCTTACCAATCTTATCGAGTCCAACATTTGTGCATCCTCCCCAGTTCTTTTTCCTCCTCACGTTACTATGGCCACGTTCTACATAGCATGAGTCTCTATTGTTCTCGGCTCTGCATTTACCAGAATTTTTCCTCTTTGTCTGGCTCTTTCCTCCCATCTCTTGATGAGCTCTGGACAGTCCTCTATTGTGTGTGTGTTAAGCCTACATTGAGAGCACCAGGGTCTTCTAGGAAGTGGACACTCCCTAGCCACGTGACCTTCTTGGTCGCAATTGTAACATCGCACTGGCCCTCTTCCTCTGGCTCAGCCTCCTCTCATGCCTCCTCCTTGTCCTCTGGGAGCCTCGTTTACTCTATATGAAGGCCTTTCCAAGCACTCTACCAAGGCATCCAGGGCCCTACACTGCTCTATGCCGTGTGTGGTAGACGCACAAAATTCACAATATGTGTTGTTTGGAATGTTAGAGTATTTTTGCAGTATGGGGCATAGACAGGGTGGATGATTCATTCTTTTACATAATTTGCAATATTAAGTCGCCGCTTGACTCTGATGTGCGAGGAACCCCGTGTACGGGTGTTGCGGCGGATATAACCCCTGGGTGTTTATTTGTGCAACCCCACCTGCTGGCGGAACTCCCAGTGCCCCTGTTGTTGATTCCCCTACATTCTGGCCCCGCAATCGAGGACATTCGGTTACCACATGTCCTTCCATCAGAAAATGTGTACACCATATGTTTGGCCTCGCTGGACGCATCGGTTGAATTTATTTCAATTTCTCTGTTAGGCTAGCTAATTGATGTTGTAATCCCAGTATGGAGGGATCCTGAGCTGATGCTCCTCCTTTAAATTCTTGTGGATATCTGGCCATGGCCTCTATTTTCATAGCCTTCTCTAACAGGTCTTGAAATGTCTCGATCTTCTGTTGTGTCAGCAGAGTTCTTGTCAGTCGAAGAAGGGCCTTGATAAACCAATCTCTCTGATGGTTTGGATCGATCGGATAACTAATTTTTCCAATCGTATCCTTAAATCTCCTCATTAGATCCCATGCAGTTTCCCCTTCCCGCTGCTTTATCTCCCACATCTCTGACAAACCTTGCTGCTCTGTTTGGGATAATTTGAATTCCTTCACGAAATCCCTCTTTACATCGTCTATCGTTGGGTTCTGATGAGTCTCAGACCGCTTTATCAACCAGTGGAGAGCTCTCTCCTTGAGAGTAGTTTGAAATTATACCAACTTACCTATTTCTGGTGTCTATCGAGCCCTCCATATGGCTTCACAGAAGTACCAGTGTTGTTCCACATCATCATTACCCCTCCCAGAAAACTCTGGGTACTGGGTAAATGATCCTGCCATGCTTCCTTTTGTGGGGGTTACTAGAACAAAATTACTGACTCCCAGTCGTGAAATGGTATTGCTAGCACTTCTGCTAGTGTGGGTTACTGCAGTGGGCTAAACATTATTCCACTTAATTCTCGTAACTTCAATTCTCGTAACTTAACAAAGATTTCACCTAGTGGTTGATAGAGTACCAAGGGAAGGTTGGGACTCAAGCTAATTGAACTTTGGGGAATATAATTACCTGGGATTATGGGTGTTTGCCCTTCTTGGAATAATTACTCCATCGCAACATGTAACTCCACATCGGACGTCTCCTCGGGGTGCGCGTCACCTCTGTCGTACTCCTTTATTTTCTCTGCTTGTGCTGGGATCCTATACACCTGCCACACTTCCTTAGCAGTCCTCCTCATATCCTGGGAACCCATCGGACCTTTCATCTCCTTCGTCGTCTGAGGCACCTCCTCCTTGTCTTTTCTATTCCTTTCCTATCTTTCTAACTCCTTCATCACCCTTTCCTGCCACTTCTCAACGAGTTGCGCCCTCTGATGAGCTCGTCGTTCCCTTAACCTACTAGAGGTCTCGGCATCCATATCCCTACTCCACTTTTCAATGTACTTGTAGCATCTTTCCCTCAGCTCCTTCCCTCTGTACTGGAGGTTTAGGTCTCCATCTCAGACTTTTGGAACTCCATCAATCCTTCATCTACCACCAAATAATTGATCCACGGGGGATTTCCTTCAACATCTCTCCATGTAGCCCGGATATGAATATGTCCTCCTCTTTCAAGAAAGACTGGTAGCATTAAGCTGCGAACTCCACTATGTATCCATCCAAGGTAGATTTCACCTAGAAATCTAGGGTTTGGGTCAAATCGGTGTCTAACCAATGGAGGGATACTAGATCTGTGTGTGTCCACTTGCGACAGATGTTCCGCAAGCCTCTCTGGGCAGTCTTGGCCTATAGTCCCCGCAACCAGTTGTAGAGCTCCTCAGGAAACTTTCCCCAAAAGATCTCGCAGATATCACTAGTGGATTCAGATTATAGAACTAGGTTCTTAACAGATTTCTCTTTTTTCTCTCTTACTTCCACCTGTTGAGCTACAAACTGATCTAGGTGGTTATCCCACTAGTTCTGTATTTCTCTCTCGAAGATCTGTGATACCATGTTCTAGATCCAGCCTAAAGTTTCAGGTCCCGGCAACGGAACCATTTGTTGGCAAGAAAAGAGGTCTCTGAGCCAAAACCCAGGTTCAGGATATAAGCCAACAAGGTTTTCTGCAGCATTCTAGCACAACGCTGACATTTTCACCCTGCTCCGAGGAGAAGAGAGTCTCACCCGAGGCTTGTCGTGACCTTACTTAGGTTGGGATCAGATCTGGTATCGATCGAGTGTGACAAGTACATAACCCAGAAAAAACTAAGTACTTCAATTAAATGTAAATTCTCCAAAAATATAGATACTTGCAAACACATTTAAAATGATAATCAAAAATTTAAAATGACCCGCACATTCAACTAACCCAGAACACAATACAGAACTCAGAACAACAGCCTTAGATCAGGATATATTTCATTAATAATAGAAGGCGGTTACAATGCTTCTTAGAACACTCCTGGAAGAACTAATTACAATGGAGTTACATAAGAATGAACAGAATGAAACAGAGAGAGAGAGAGAGAGAGAGAGAGAGAGAGAGAGAGAGAGAGAGAGAGAGAGCAAAACGAACAACACGAATAGAGCTCTCCTATGGCTCCTGTTCCCTGATCTCTACTGTGCCAACCTCCTTCCTTCGCTGGTCGGTTGCCCATTTGTTTCGTTGCTAACGTGACTGACAGTTCTTCCTTCCTTTCTGCTCAGTTGTTTGTTGCTTCTCCCTGATTACTTGGAGTTCCACTGATTGTCTTCTAATACTTCCTTCTGCCATCTGTGCCTGCTTCTGCAACAACCGCACCACCTGATTTTCGGCTCTCCGCGACCGTGACATCTCTTTGTCTACTATGGTTGCATTTTGGTACATGTTATCTGCAACTCAAAACTATTTGATTTTAAAACAAGGGCCCCAACATGAAGTCTCATCAACATATAGCTACGACTCATATAGCCATGTGTCAAATAGTTGTCAAGAAATGCCTCTAGACTGAGCCCTTAGAGTCCTTAATACACCTTCAGGTATCCAACGAATCCCACACCACAATAGGACTATTACTTCTCCAAAGGTCGAAATATTTCAGAGCATACCCACTTGAAGTGACAAGCATACAAAATGAAGAATACAAGATCAAACAAAACCTTTTGTCCTTAAGGAGGTCCGAATGACTACCTCAGGACTGCGGGCAAGTTTATCATTTCATTCTTATAGTGGTAATACAATAATACTCCTCGTTTTTCAGAGTATAAGAATCAAGTCAATACTAGGCTTCTTATTTGATTAGGCCAGGCTTCGATGAACTCAATTCTTGTTAAAAATTTCAAGCTGCCTCTTATTTCGACATGCAAATAACTGCTAGACTCCTATGCAAAATCATGTCAATATGAAACTTCAACGTTTTCTAAAAAAATTCATAGTCAATGTAAGGATCTCAGAGGAAAAAGATCTCCTGTGCTATCTCTCATTTCAGTTACGTACCTAATGAGTCATGCCTTTAAGGTAGAATATCTCACTTCTTAGCTGTATTGCATTCTCTTCTTGCTTGGGTGTGTCCTCACCGATGCTCTGATATACATGGATTGCAATTATAGCATAAACTATGGAAATTGGGTAACAAGCCGCAAGGCTTAAATGTGTCAACAAATTAACCTTTAATGCTAAATAGTAACATTGCACTACTGCCAATGCCTTGAAGGAGTTACACCTCTACTAGATTTCACCCTCAATACCTCTACTAGATGTCTCCATAATACCCAGTTCATTTGATAGATATCTGACTCCTGAGCAGTGCTCAGGTGCATCCAGACATCTTCTGCATTGAATATTGATGGAAATTTCTACTCATGATGCCACAAGTGTCACTTTATTGGAGTTTTGCATGGTCTTTGTGCATTCATTCAAGTTTTGAAGAAGTAATCCACTTTGGAGGAGGCCGCACATGCTTCTAAGGAGGATTCATTCATTGTTCGTGAAGGTAGATACATGGTCAACCACTTGGAGGAGGAACCGTACTTTTTGGTGCCATTTTTGGAGGATTGTTGCAAAACCAACTCCATTATCATGTTGTCATTGACTTGAATCATGGATTTGGTTGATTGAGAGCATTAATGTAGTATTTTTCTAAAATATTTTCATGAATTTTCTTGGAGTAGAAAGGGGATCTCAACATCCTATTGCTATCTTTAGTATAGAGTTGTTGAGGAGGTTTGAATGGTAATATTTTATTGTATTATTGTAGTCTTTTTCTAAAATAATTTCATGATTTTTATTGGAGTAGAAAGGGGATCTCAACATCCTATTGCTATCTTTAGTATTGAGTTGTTGAGGAGGTTTGAATGTTAATATATTATCGTATTCCTTGCAGAGAATCCTCGAGAAAGGGTATTCTGAATTATTTTTTAAAGAAACTTTAGACAATCGAGTCACATGCATTGTGCTTTTCAAATATTCTCTTTTAGAGCCACAGACAACAATATCATCTCTTTTATGGAAAATTTATGATTGTACAGAAGGGATATTTTGAAATTTTTATGAAGAAACCTTAGACAATGGAGTCATGAGCATTGTGTTTTTTAGATGTTCTCTGATAGACACAACAATTCCCTGCTTCTCAAGCCTAGTGTAATTAATATCTTCAATCAAGTAGATCAATTTCTCATGCAAATAGTGAGGATGACACAAATCTGTCTTTGTCATCTCCTTTTGATCCAAACCAACACTTGCAAAATCTAGATTTTTTTCCATGGATTTTCTTGGGTCCCATCTAAGAATCTCATGATAATTTAAATTAATGTTACCTATATTTTCCTAGTCCCAGGTTTGACATAACATCCACTGTAGAATACAGTGTTGTCTCTGAAATGTCCATAAAAATTTGAGGCTTTGTACAGTATAGCTTGCTAATCTCATCCTAAGGGCATCCCAAGGGCAACCGATACTTTCCAAATGTATTAGCTTTTCTAAAATACTACTACATTTCAGTGGATTTTTTTTCCAATAAAAAACAAATCCTATTCTTCTCAACTTGAAAACCATTCAAACCATTAGAAACAATCACAAATTTTTTATATACTTCATCCTTGAGAAGCGATGGGAAACATGTACCATAGTTAAAATATATATTTTGTGGTTATCCTAGTAACATTAAAATGCATTCGGTTTCAAAATACAATAAAAAAAACCTACTACTATAAAGAAGCTCAAACAAACAAGTAACAGAAAAAATAAGCAGAGAAAAAGAAAAAAAAACCACAAATAGTATCAGATGTGAGAAAAAAACTTCTACTGTATCTAAAAGTGTCCTTCATCTTTGTACAAAACTCCATAGTGCATGAGAGAACAAACCTCTACTGCATCTAGAAGTGTCCTTCATCTTTTTACAAAACTCCACAGTGCGTGAGAGCACAAGCATTATGGGGATCAGGCGCAAGAGCTTCTACATTAAAACATTCAAATGCCTTCGGCATGAGACATATTCGATTTCCAATGTGACCTCCGAGGGTGATAGGCTCTATTTCCAGAATAAATTCATAGAGACCAAGTGCATCCGCAAACTTATTCCTCCATTATAGTATATTAACATATGAAAATGCATCCTTACTTGAAACCTTCGTAGCGATGAGGATGAAGGGTAGGCGAAGAGAAGAAGTAGAATTAGGGCTGGCACTAGAAGTGTTGCTCATTGAATGATGTTTCATTGAATAAAAAATCACTACTTAATCAACATTCGAAAGGTAATGCCCTCTATGAGTGCCCATTTTTTCCTGCAACATCCCCTGCTATCTTCCAGCATTCACTATCATTGACTATTTGACAGTGAAGAGACTGAGTGAATTGAGATTTTGTCCCTGCCATCGCTAGACCCATTCCACTCTTCAACGCCCCCAGTTTTCCATACTTTTCCACTTCAAAACACTATTTTACCAAAATGAAGAAAAAATAATGCATGGTTATCCTCTCGAACCTCACCCAAAATTTATCAGAACACACCACATTCAAAAGATATTCTCTCATCATAGGTACGAAATTACACAAAAACTGTCTTTCACGATTCGACATAGCTTCACTTTTAGCTTTATCTTTCCTTGTTGACTTTGCCTCCATTTATTCCTCCATATCAACCTGAACAACATCATAAAGATGGCGTAACTCACAGATAGCATTTTCATTCGTTTTTTCAGCATTTCCTTTACGGCTACTCCATACTTGCTCAAAATGTGCATGTTTAGCAGCATATTGATCTTTAGTGGCATAAATTTGGCAAGTGTACAGACTTCAATATTGGTTATCCTGAAGCATCATTCCAGCACTATTTTATAATATACGTTGTCCAATGATGAATACACAGGTCCAACCTTAATGATAGCCTTGGAATCGCATGCAGAACTGGTCTTTGGGGTAGCACGCAGCCCAAAATGAATCTACTGCAATGATAAAGTGTATAAGACTGGCTGGTCACCCATTACTGTAAACTTCAGAACCCACGGCTAGCAAAAAATAGAGATTCAGGCTTCAGTTGAGTAAAATATCCAACCTCACTCTCAGCTAGGAGAGACTATGTCTTGGCTATAACTGTGTCTGAGATCCTCCAAGTACCATGCACAACCCAACCACTAGTAGATAGGAAGAAAGCAAGTTAATCTCGTCCAACAACAAAAAATATGGGTGACTTCCACTAGATGCTCAAGCTGCCCTTCCATGTGAGATTCGAACCACTGTAAATTGAGGAAATAGGGCCATTAGTGTCACTATAAAATACTGGCAAATGCATTCAGCCTTGGGATTAATCGAAATCTAGCAGCATTTAAGGTTTGGGATTAATTAGAATATAGAAAATGCATTTAGTGTTTTGGATTCAACATTTGATATGAATACCTTACGATCTGGAAGGACAGAGTCTGATTCAACATTTGAGATGAATACCTTACGGTCTGGAAGGACAGAGTTGAGATTATTACCTTAAGGTCCAGTAGGGCTTGAAACAGACTTTGAAACCATCGAATTTTAAACTCCCACCAAATTATTAAATGCTTGGAGGGAAATAAAAAATCGAGATCACTTAGAAAAAAAGAGGGAAATAAATAGTGCCCTCTGAACTCTTAATTCGATGACAAATGGGATAGCTAGAGCGCAATATTAATTTGGTGACAAAAGGATAATGAAAGAATGTTATAGCTTATAATAAAAGGAAGGTTTCACACATTGTATAACTTTTAGATAGTCTTTCTTTTTATTTATTTATTTTTGAAGTTCTTTGTTTTGACGAAATGGTGGTATAGGTTTTTAGAATGAAGCCTATTAATTATTTTTTAAATAGTTTTTTAATTTTTTATTCATTTTTTATGTTTTTTTGTTGACTTTTATAATTCTCTTTATTTTCTATGTTGTTAAGAAAATTTAAACAAACAGTAAAAAAAAATCTCTCTAAACTAAAATAATTTTTAAAAAAAATGTTTTTTTATTGAATTTTATAATTCTTTTTATTTTCTATATCGTTAAGAAAATTTAAGTAAATAGTCAAAAAAATCTCTCTAAACTAAAATAATTAAAAACACAGAAGACTAATAGATGTTGATATAGAGATATGGAAATAAATACTTAGACAAATATAAGAGGAAGAAAAGATCACAAGTGATATTGTAACATGAAGAGTGGACCTTAAGATACTAGCATGCATGGTAGAAGATTTATATCCCTTGCACCTTGTAACTTGTTAATTTCATATAACTAGATGGAATTATTTGATTTGTTTAATTTTATTTTATTATGTTCTTCCAGATTGATAAATGTTAATTACGAAAACGGACCACTTCCCTAGGTTCAAGTCTTTACTCTGCATTAATACACATCTCTTCTAATTTTTTGTATACTTGTATATTTAATTATTAAAAACTAAATTAGGGTGAAAATGTGGTGGTGGTGATAGTCGTTAAGAAGAATCGTGTGTGTTTATATATACATTGAATAAATTAGAAGGCTTTCAAATCACATATGTTGCTTACAAGTGTATAAAGAGCACATTTAACCATGTTTGAGGGTACATTTTATATGAATCATAATGTATATGAGGGGGGAAATGGTTTTCAATGCTAGTGATCTAGTCGCACAAAGGAACCCATAAATTTGTGCTTTGGGATATCCCCAAGATTCAATACGTAATCCAAAGTGAGAGGATTCATTGCTAAGGTGACAGTAGAGACAACCCTCTAGTGTTAAACTTTAGAGACAAAAGGGTATTCAAAATTTTAACATTGTATATGGATTCAAAGACCCCTTTGTCTCTAAATTTTAACACTGTGGATGGATTCAGAGACCCTTGTAGTGAAATGTGACACTTTGGTATCAAAATTGAATTTTTCATTTCTGGAGTGGCACAATTAAAAATTACTAACATAAATGACTAATTCATATACTTTTTGTACTTTCTATTTGGTCATATTTTTATTCTTTGACTATAATAGTCATTTACGTTAATCATTATTAATTTTGTCACTTATTATCTACTCATATATTTTAGTCCTAGACTAAATTAGTCATTTAATTTAGTCGCTTTTAGTTTATTCACTTATTATCTAGTCATATATTTTATTCCTAGACTAAATTAGTCATTTAATTTAATCGTTTTTAGTTTAGTCACTTATTATCTAGTCGTATATTTTATTCCTAGACTAAATTAGTCGTTTAGGTTAGTCATTTTTAGTTCGTTCACTTAAAGTTGCTCAAATTTAGTAGTAATTCACTTGAAATAAATGTGGTGACTAACTTTTTTGGTCACCTAGTCACTCATTTCATCATTTTATACTAGTGTATGGATGTTGTTAAGGAATAATATTACCCTATTGGAAGCTACAAAGACTAGTACATGAGATAAACCAAACTACAGTAGGAAAGGGACCAAGCAGTGCCATAGTTCATAAATAGATTTCATACCTTGCACACCAAGATGGGTATACAAGACTGTGAGCGACATATATTGCTCAAGTATCATAGTTATTTCCACGCATACCACCAAAAACAACTAAAGTTCGTGGAAATATCTTCACTTAATGTAGCATATCGATATGTTTTCAAAATAGAGAAAAAAATAAGACAGAGGAAGCGAGAATTTGGATATGTGAATCCTTCACAGCAAAATTAGGACAAGTACATCCAAAAATTAAATAACAAAGGAAAAAGATAGGGTGGACCACCCCAAGGAAAACCACCTAATCCACAAGAAAATAACGATAATGTGAAGACAAATAAAGATATGGGAAAGTGGTGAAATTTCCACAAGAACTTCTCTCATAATACTAATGAATGTCGTGGAAGGAAATCAAGGGTGGCCCAGCTAAAAGCCTTAGAGTCATATGTAGGTTCCAACTATGAACCAAAATTAAACAAGGGGAAACAAATCATTGACGAGGAACCTAGTGCCACTATTTCCACCACTAAGTTCTAACAAAGTGAGCCCAAAGATGCGGAAGAAGGTGAGCACCTATTTCACTCACAAGTGTGGGTGAAGAGTGTTCCACTACATTTCATTTTCAATAGTGAGAGTCAAAAGAACCTCATCTCAAATTTTTTTTTTAAGAAGTTGGGCTTGCCAACAACACCACAGTCACAACCATAGACTATCAGCTAGCTCTACAAAGCATGAGAACTTCGCGTCAAACAACAGTGTCTCCTTCCCTACATGATCAACCCTTTTAAGGAAAAGGCATTATGTTTTGTTTCTCCCCTTAAAGTTTGGGATGTTGTATTAGACCAACCATACTTGTCGAACGTCATGCTACATAGGATTTTATACCTCGTATTGTTTTATTACTTTGGGAAGAAAATTGTATAGGATACCAGAGGTGGTCACACCTACAACCATTTCTTTGATATCTGCTAAGAAATGTAATAAGGTCATCTCCCAGAATGGGAATTTTTTTTCTTCCTAATCATGGAAAATTTTAGGGGCTAATATTCGTAGGTGGGCTAATTTTCGATGCCTTTTCCAAAAACAAGATTCACTCATTTCCATTTTTTCCTAAAAATGATTCTCTAAAATTTTACAATTCAAAATTATTTTACCTTAAAAATCGCCAAAATTTTATATACACTAATATAAAATCATTGGAAATAAATATTTCTACACAAATATCACCAAACATTTTACAGTTTTATATTAGGGACTAGTAAAATTCGCCAAGGATTCTAAACTTTAATATAAACTTCCATCCTTAAAATTTTCCCTGTTCCTAATTCTCTCTAAAAATAAGGAGAAAATTATTTCCACATTCATGGCTTCCACACATGTATTCTCCACGTTGTAGGGGCAAGTGAATAAGGTCATGGAAAAATACAAAGACAACTTCTCGTCAGCCACTGGGCATTGTCAGGTTAAGAAATCAATTGATTTGACCCCCAATGCACCTTTACCCGATGGTCCAATCTATCACTACTATGTTCTAGAAAATTAGGAGATTAAGAGATAAATATAAGATTTGTTCCAAAAATGGCACATTTGACCAAATTCCTCACCCTATCAAACCACAATTGCACTTGTGAAAAATAAATATGGGACTTGGCAACTATGCATTTATTATTAGGCCTTGAAAAAAATCACAGTCATGAACTAGTACCCAATTACGTAGATTCACGACCTTCTTAACTAGTTCAAGGGGCCAAGTACTTCAGTAAGACTGATTTGAAGTTTGGCTACCGCCAAGTCCCAATAGAACCAACTAATGTGTGAAAGGCTTATTTCAAGTCCAAGGAGGGTTTTTTTGAATGGTTTTTCATGCTATTTGATTTGACGAATGCCCCAAATTTCATGATGTCGATTGATGATACCTTGTAGCCTTTCACGAACTCTTTCATGGTTGTACGTTTGGATGATATCCTCATCTTCAAAAAGAGTTGGGCATAACACTTGTAGAATATTCAATAGGTAATTCACACTTTGCGGCACAATCTATATGCTAATATGGAAAAATGATCCTTCGGCATGGACAAGGTCCAACACTTAGAATACATTATTAATGAGAAAGGTGCTCATGTGGATGTATCCAAGATCCAAGTCATTCACAATTGGCCAGCCCAGATGAATCGAGCAAAGCTTTGTGGCTTTTTGGGCCTTGCTACCTTCTACCAAAGATTCATGTTGGTGTTCTCTTATATTGATTGGCCCTTATGTCAAGTGATAAGGGGTGGAGAAAAGGAAAAAAAAGTTATGGTATCGCAATAGAAAGCATTCGATGAACTATTTTATATTGATAACTATGCCTATGATTATGCTATTGGTTCAATTCTATTTCAACAAATAGATCCAATGGACTCTCATAGTGAAACACTCTCTGATACTGTGTATAGATACCCCACCTATGATAAGGAGATGTATTCCATCATGTAGGTCTACCAACAATGGAAAAATTAAAGTTTGGGGAAGGAGATGATCATCCACATGGATAATAGATCTCTTCAATTTATGCAAACATGAGGAAATTTTATAGAATGATTGTCGTCATAAATGGTTCACATATCTGCAATAATTCCATTTAAACATCAAATACAAGAAGGGTAGAACTAATAATGTTGAAAATTGTATTATTTGGACCCGATTTATGGAACTTAGGACAATTTTCAACTCTCATGGAAATGAATCCTATGGATGGCCACAAATATACAATAATGACTCAAAATTCACCACCACATACTATATGTTGATGGTAGGAAAGAAAGTTCTAGAATTCCACCTCCAAGATGCATCATTGTGCTACCTAAGACACCTTTGTTTTCCTTCAAACGAGTGTGCTAAGATGATATAGGAGGCACATTAAATTTGGGTAGTAGGGAATTTTCAGGTGGAGAAGATACTGAAAATACAACATAAGTAATTTTATTTTCTAAAATTTTGACAAGATATTGACAAGTATATTCATTCCTACACCACCTTTTCCACTGCAAAACCAACCATTAGGAAGAAAGGCTTGTAAACCCATTTTACTACTCTTAAATGGACTTGGGAATCAATCTTGATGGACTATATGTTTGGCCTTCCTTCTAATAAGAATGGCAATGACTATATGTTTGAGGTCAATGATATATTTTCTAAGACAACCATTCTATTTTCCTGCAAGAAGAGTATCATAACATAAGCCATAACCAAGCTCTTCTTCAAAAAATTATGGGAAAATTTTTGGATCATGTAAACCATCATATCATATTAGGATAGAAGGTTCCTAAGCACATTCCGAACGAGCCTTAGCTCGTTTTTGGAAACCAAACTCACCAAATCAACTACATTCCACACCTAGACTAATGGCTAGACAAATGTCTTCAACATGATGATCATGCACATTTTGTGCATGTACAACTCCAATAATTTAGGAACATGGAATGAGACTTTCTGCTATGTTTGTAACATCCTCTTCCCACATCTACCCAAGTAACCAACCAACCGGGGTAAACATGTGATGAGAGGCTACTAATATGAGATTTAACCTCCTAGATGACTTTGAGGAAATTGAACTGACGAAAACATGACAAGAAGACATTACACTGCATCATTGACATCCCCAAGAGGTAACCCAACCTTCCAGGGCCTTGTTCCCTGAGGGGGAACTGATTTTTAACCCATTTGGGGCTTAGAACTGGGCATGTAAGGGAAAGTGAGTAGTTATAGACCCTTAGCCGTGGGCTTTCCTTATCAAGGTCGTGGTTATGGCCCCAAAAGTTCAATAATGTGCCTGCAACTCCGATATTTGTGCCACATTTTTAGCCCCTAAGCCCAGGTCATTTCCCAAAACATCATGTAACTTCAGGAGAGGGTAAATAACATTAAAAAAATACATGGAAGCAATCACATCATGAGGAACTCATCCGATCCCACCCAGCCATGACATGAATTTCGTCAAACATGTCACAATCATTGCATCTATAGGTGTAAACAACATAATTAAACATGAGAGTCACTTACACATCTGAGAATAGCTAAGAAGCATTGCTCCCCTACATCATAATATACAATACATTCTATTTTACCATAGATACATTATGCATTGATTTACAGGTAAAAACATTGATGGAGTCATACATAATCACTGATCAAGTACATGCTTATAACCAACATAATAACAACATAAATACAATGGATAAAATTAGAAAATAAATCCATACATAAACCAATACATTTTCATACTGAATATTTGAGGAATGAGCTCTCCATTACTGAATGTAAAAACCAACCGAAGATGGGAATTCAACGTTCCACCCGACCATAGATTGGCTAATCCAAATATCTCTTTAGCCAATCACCTCCATGCCATATTCCAAGCACGAATGTGGGACTCATAACCAACCAAAAAAGAGCCAAAAAAACATGGATGCTACTAGAGTTCTTTGCCTACACCGTGAGGAATTTGAGTGCCTCCTAGTCTCTCAGGCTTTATCGTAACCCACATTCTGATCCAAGGGTCACTAGGCCCTACACCAAGACCATATCTCCATGCTTTACCATACATCCCATCTAGGGACTACTAGGCCCAACAGAGAGAAATCCACCTCTTGGTTTTACCATATATCCTACCATTCACTGGAAAGGATTCCTATGCCCACCAACAACACACAAGCTGGATTTACCGTAACCCACAGTGTGGCTCAGCGAATACTAGGTCAGTGGTTTTACCGTGATCCACAGTTTGGTTCAGGGACCAATAGGCATTGTTTTTTTCATTTCAGAGATCCACCCCACTCAGCTTCAAATCCATCCGGAAATCCAACTTAGCCAAAGTATGAGAAACCCATCTCATCAATGTTATACAGAAATGGAAAGACTATGTTGAAAACCATTTTCACACCTAGGAAAACCCATGCCAAGACACCAAGAAACTACATGTAATACCATGCATGCTATATCTAGCAAGGAAATCACATATGCAAATTGATACCTGCAAAGAATCGATAAATACAAGGAAGGAGTTTGACCAAAGGAGGCATCAAGAAATTCTATCGAGTATATCATAGAGGCAAAGGTCACATTTAGGCGAGTCTGTGATATTGCAAGAAAATAGAAATTTGCATAAGGGTAGAAAGGGATACAATAAGAGAGTGAATGGTAGAGTGAGGCTTGTCTCGTGATACTGCATGACGAAGCTGAAGGTAGTCTTTGTCCTGGGTAGTATTTTTGGGGTTTTTTGATAGGTCACATTATGCGGGAAGAGGCTGTACAATTTTGAAATAACGTGCAGACAACCTGCACGAATTTTGTAGAACTTGTAGGGAAGGTTGCACGACTGAGGCAGGCAGGGTCAAAGATTTTTCTTGCCTATGCCAGGAAACTTCCATGCTTTTGTATTTTTGTAAAATACACTTTGTATTATATTTGCAGAGTTAATAAGAAGACTGGGGCGATATTTTTTAGCGAGATTCCCCCTCTTGATGTACATGGTTTTCCTATTGACTTTATGATATCACACATTGTTATTGCATAATTGTATAAGTATTGAATGTAAAATAAGTAAATGAATTTCTACTACATATTGAATAATTGAAGAAGTGAACACTTAATGAAAA